>JBAGKK010122604.1:0-25102 GCA_037177015.1 Euceroptres primus
CGCAACGTCCAACGCGGTTGACGACTCGAATCGCCCGAATCAGTCGTGTAAGCACCCGAAGGATTCGGGCGGGCGCCTCACTACTTCGGGCACTGCTATTTCGTGTGAGCACCCCAACTATTCGGGTGAAAAAAAAAGGGAAACCACCCGAACTGTTGGGGTGCAAACCCGAGCTAGACGGGAGTTCTTCGCTCAGTCTAGCAACATGACAAAAAAATGAAAAAAATAATGTGTAATTGCAATAAGTTATTTGGTAATTATTGCAACAATTTTTATTAACAAATGCACACTTTGACCATTTTTACATGAATAGGCTTAATTTTTTGTGTGGATTCAGCATAAAATGTCTTGCCACAGACTCCTCGCTGTCATATCTTTAAAAATGAACAAATTATTAATTTTTATAAATAATTTTCATTAACAAATGCACATTTTGACCATTATTACATTAATTGGTTTAATTTCTTTTGCGGAATCAGCTTAAAATGTCTTGCCACAGACTTTTTGCTGTTATATTTTTAAAAACGAAAAAAACTAATTTTTATAAATCATTTTTATAAACAAATTCACATTTTTACTATTTTTCATGAATAACCTTAATTTTTTTTGTAGAATCAACTTAAAATGTTTTGCCAAAAATTTCTCGCTGTCACATTGTTTATACATTTTTACTATTTTTCATGAATAACCTTAATTTTTTTTGTAGAATCAACTTAAAATGTTTTGCCAAAAATTTCTCGCTGTCACATTGTTTATACTGACAAAAACTGTCAATTATAAAAACAATTTTTATAAACGAACACATTTGTTTATAAAAATCATTTAAATAATTGACAGTTTCAGTCAATTTGAAAATATAATATCAAGGAGTTATATTGTGGACACATTTTAAGTTGATTCTACAAAAACAATTAAGCTTATTCATTAAAAAATAGTCAAAATGTGCTGTTGTTTATAAAAATTATTTATAAAAAAGAACAGTTTTCGACAATTTGAAAAATGTTATAGCAAAGAGTTCTTGGCAATACATTAAGGGCTAATTCCATAGAAAAATTAAGCCTATTCATGTAAAAGTGGTCAAGATGTGCGTTTGTTAATAAAAATTAATAATTTTATTCCTTTTTAAAGATAGAACCACAAAGAGTCTGTGGCAAGACATTATAAGCTCAATCCATAAAAAAATTAAGCCTATTTATGTAAAAATGGCCAAAATGGACATTTGTTAATAAAAATTATTTATATAAATCAATAATTTTTTCATTATTAAAGATGTGACTGAAAGGAGTCTTTGAAAAGACATTTAAGGCTGATTTCACAAGAAAAAATAAGCCTATTCATGTAAAAAGGATCTAAATGTGCATTTGTTAATAAAAATTATTTATGAAAATTAATAATTTTTGTCAGTTTGAAAAATATGACAGCAAGGAGTTTGTGGCAAAACATTTTAAGCTTATTCCACAAAAAATTAAGCTTATTCATGTAAAAATGGTCAAAATTTGTATTTGTTAATAAACATTGTTTAAATAATTACCAAATAACTGATTTCAATTAAATTATTGCAATCGCACATTAATTTTTGTCCTACTTCCCACAAAAATTGTGCATTTCAAACAGCTAATTATTGCGAATCAGGAAAAAAACATTTTCGTTTATTAATTTGTTTATAACATTATCCAAATTTTTTTTCTTACTCTAATCAACTAAAACCTATTGCTAGATAATTATTAGATTGATTGAAGCCCTTTTTTAATGGATTTGAAAACCTTAAAAAAATGGTACATCCCAAAAGTTAACAGCAGCAAAAATTCAACTTTGTTGTTAACTAAAAATTTTTGCTTTCGTCCAAGTGAATTTCCCGTAGTTATCCGTTATACCTGGAAGCCTTACGCTCATTAAAAAAAAAACATCAAAATCCGTTGAGACTTGCACTGCTGGGCGATTTTTGTCCAAACAAGGTACTTTTTTCCCACTGTGTCGGGGTGTCAATTGAGCTATTAAACTCTACACTGTAAAAACTCTGTACAGTAAATTCTACATAAGACAATTCTATACATGATCATTTTATTAAAAATTACTGTTCAACCTTACACAATTAAATACTGCACGGTAAAATTATACAATAATTAATATATTAAATTCCGTAAAACTCTACACCGTTAAATTCTGCATAAGCTCATAACTTTTAATACACTCAAAAAAATATTTGGTTGAACCAATTAAATTTATGTTGGTTCAACCAAAGAATTTGCTTGTTACATGGATAATTAAAATTTTGGTTGACCTAACCAAAAGATTTATTTGATTTAACTAAAAACAAATAATTTGGTATATTCAACCAAAATTTGAATCAACAAAAGTTTTGTTGATTCAACCAAAATTTTTGTTTAAGTCAACTAAACGATTGTGTATAATCGACAAATTTTTTTTCTGAGGGTCCATTGTTTAATTCTACACAGTTTAACTCATCAATGTTAAAATATAGAAAAAAATTAAATGAAGACCGTTTGTTTCTACAGGGTTCAATTCTGCACACTCGGAAAAAAATTTTATTTTAATCAAACACACTGTTTCTTTGAACAGACACAAATATTTGGTTATTCCAAACAAATTTTGGTTGATTCAAATAAATATTGAATTGATTTGAATAAGGTTTTGGTTTAATGTAATAAGTTTTTTGATCGCTCAAAAAATTTCAATCAATGAACCAAATTTTTAACTGAGTCAACTAAAACTTTGTTCGAATCAACCAACAATTTAGTTAGTCATACAGCAATGCATTTATTTGGTTGATTCAACCAAATTTTGGTTGAATGAAACAAATTTTTTTTTTGAGTGTACAGTGAAATTCTATACAAAATAAAAATTAAATTCTATCAAACAAATTCTACACCGTTTTTTTCTACACATAAAAATTATTTTAATTGTGTATTATTTTACACATAAAGATTATTTTAATTGCGCGCACAATTAAAATAATTTTTGTGTAGAATAGAACGGTGCACTCAGAAAAAAGTTTATTTCATTCAACCAAAATTTTATTAAATCAACCAAACATATACATTATTATATGGTCAACCAAAGTTTTCGTAGATTTAACCAACGTTTTAGTTGACTCAATCAAAAATTTGGTTTATTCAACCAAATTTCTTGGTTGATCAAAAAATTCATTGGAATAAACCAAAAGTTTATTCAAATCAAATAAATATTTATTTATATCAATCAGAATTCGTTTGAAGTAACCAAATATTTCTGCCCATTCAAAGAAACAGTTTGTTTTATTCAAATAAATTTTTTCTGAGTTTTGAACCGGTTCAGATGAGGAGAATATTTTTTTTATTTCATATTTTTCTCAAAAATCATTTTAGACATTTTTTCATTTTTAGTTATAGTCTAGAAAATTTATTCTAGATTCGGAGGTTCATTGAAATTCATCTTTTTCTACCAAAAAAAAAATGAGTTTCATTAATTAAATATCTTGATATAAGAAAAGTAAATTTGAAAAATTCGAAATTTTCAATAATTTTTATCACTGTTTTTAAAGTAATAAAAGACTTTCAACACATACTTTTTTTTAAAGATGGGGTGGTATTTAATTAATTAAAATCAATACAATGTTTGTAATCATCTTCAAACAGAAAATTTCCTCATCTAATATCTAAAATTTTTTAATTTTCAATTTTTTTTGTTTACAAGTAAAATTTTTTTTGAATTTTTGGAATATTACAATATTGCAAGTATCGAATTTATTCCTTTTAACTTTAACGAAACAAATCGATTGACCTAGTTCAAAACATTTTATGACCAACTGTATTCATAATAGATAAAATTAAAAGTTTTTTTTACGTTTGTATCGGAAAAATTTTTCCATTTTTGGAATACAGCAACATTGTAAGTATTAAATTTATTTCTTTTGGCGAATCGAATCGATTCACCTATATTACAAAAGTTTTTATAATCAACTCTAGTTATAATTGATAAAATAAACGTTTCTTTTAGGTCTGTATCAGAAAAACTTTGTCAATTTAGGGAGTGCAGCAATATTGTAAGTACCAATTTATTCATTTGAACAAGATGAATCGTTTGACCTATTTCAAAAAATTTTGCCGTGTTCTTATTTAGTTTATTCCATAAATAATTGTGTAAAACTTATTTATATTTTTATGACATGATTGTACTAATCAAATTAGCAATTTTCTCTGGATTTTTTTTTATTGGGTTTATTATTTCTTCCTATGAGGAAGCAAATTTATTTGATGACTCTGAGGGAGCACAAAGTATATATTGATGAAATGAACACACTTAATGAACACAAATAAACCCCCCCCCCCCAACATGGAAACTCTCAAACTACTTTTCTGTGGCTTTTTATTTTGTTGTAAAATTGAACTGTGTAGAATCGAACGGTCTTCATTAATTTTTTTTCTATATATTAACGGTGTGGAGTAAAACTGTCTAGTCTTAAACAAAGTATTGAAATTAATTAGCTTATGTAGAATTTAACAGTGTAGGCTTTTACGGAATTTAAGATATTAATTTGTGTAGAATTTTACCGTATATTATTTATTTGTGTAGGGTTGAACAGAATTTTTATCAAAAGTATCATGCCTAGAATTACTCTGCCATTTAACAGTTATATCAAGGGTACATCCGTGTTTCTTGAATTTCGTGGAGAACGCTGAATTTAATTATTATTTTAGAACTACTTTTTATTACGTCTGTATGTTTTTCATCTTTTTAACCTAAGTATGGAAAATTATTCCTTCATACTCTTTTATCAACGAAAGTAATTTTAGAACGATATCCTCAAAGTGAAAAGATTAAACCTCCTAAAACCAGTGACTGTATCAAGGTTAGTATAAGGTCAATGAAACTAGGTAAGAAAAAGATTCGGAAAAGGTAAAACGCGAAGAATAAAAAGTCCAACTCAAACAGAGAAAAGTTTCAAGAATTGTGAAGCGTAAGAAAGTGCAGAAAAATGAAGATAAAGTCCGTGGCTGAAACTTAAGAAGAACTTACTCGATTTTAAAATGCTTCTACAAAAACACTTTTATCTTCTTTACACATTATTTGACTCTCCTTTACACATTATTTTACTCGATTTTAAAGTGCTACTACAAAAATACTTTTATATCCTTTACTCATTATTTTAAAATTATAAAAAATGTCTCTAAAATTACAAAATGTACTTTTTCTTGACTACCAAAAACATCTAAAAAAGTATAAAGCATAGCTCTGTTCTACGATAAAATTAAAGCATTTTAAATCTACCTCACTCACAAAGCACTTTTTATTTTCTGAAGAGATCCTACTGATTCATACAACAGCTAACCTCTTAAATATCTATTCATTATCACCCTCACGAGTCCTCAGGGAATATTAAGACGTTACTTTCTAAGACATTAACGTCCCAACATCTCCAAGAGTTGCTTATGCCTCCCACATTATGGGTCTTTCTTATTATGATTAATTGCCCAGGGGGTTAATGAGCCGTTGACGCGTTACAAGCTTCCACTGCACCTGACGCTATTACACGTCTTTTCTGGAGTCTTTCACCCAACCGCTTTTGGATTTCGGCTACATATCCTCTTCCTCGATCTGCTTTACTCTTTCTCTTACTCCCGCTTTCCTGGACCCTGAATTAAAATCCCATAAAGCCGAGTCCCTTTCCTCGCGCCTGTCTCATTCGGTGCGCATTTATCGTCTTTAATTTCCATCCTCATGGGTTATTCATGCCACCACAGGAATCGCTCTGTATGAGTGCATGTGGATAGGATAGAAAATTCACCCCGGCCTATATGTATGTATGCACACATGCAGTAAAGTGCATACGTGGTGGTTGAAGTGCCCCAACTATGAGGTTGCAGGTTTTCTCTCTTAAGCGCGAGACCGTATACGTGGGTCATGTGGCACGAACCTAGAGGGGGTGAGGAAAAGGGGAGAAGGGGGGAAGGAATTCGAGGTGGAACAAAAGTTAAGGGTGAGGTGGATGGCCCGGGACAACCACGTCTGTACGTCTGTCCGTTTCCACTGGATATATCAACCCCGCTAGCTAACGAACCGACGCGTTTTCTGAATCCCAAAGAGCTCGGCTTCGAGCCGTCTGGCCATCACCGTTGCGGCTCGTTCCTCTTAATCTTTGCTTCCGGACCCTGTGTTTTATCCGTGATCCAATAACAAGCGGAAAAACCAAATTCCGCTTACCGGACACGTTCGGAACATTCGACGGCTCAAAGACGACCACCAAGGGATTGTCGAAGGAAAATTTGCTCGGATTCGAAATATTAGCGCAATTGGATTTTGAATTTTGATGAAAGTGTTGCCGATTTTTATAAACTGATGGCTAACAATATAAGCGAGTGTCGATAAAAACTGCCCGCTAGGAATTAATCATGGTTATACAGTACCAGTCTCGAATATGAGACCACTTCACTCGCATCTCAGCGGAAAAGAATTCTTGTCTTTTACATTTAATTACTCGGGAAGGAAATGCGACAGTCACTTTTGTCAAAAAACATTGAAAAGATTAAGGGTATGTGATACATAATGACGTCATGAATTACCGATCGATTTTTTATTTACATTCAGCGGGTTTATTAAGAGAGAAATGCAAATATAATGGTGAAATTTTAGGAAATAATAAAGAATATATTTAGGCATGGATGTCTGGTGCGTTTCAGTTTTTATTACGAAAAAAAAAATTCAAAAATAATTTTTTTTAAATTAAAATTAAAACGCACCAGACATTGATTCCTTAATATATTCCTTATTATTTTCTCAAGTTTCAGCATTATATTTGCGTTTCTCTCTTAATAAACCCGCTGAATATAAATAAAAAATCGGTCAGTACTTCGTGACATCATTATGTATCAAATACCCTTAAAAAAGTTATAAGCAAAAGACCTCTTACTCTTTTATGATATCTTGCGTCGTTTGTGAGAAAAATTCGAAAATGTGATTTTGTAAAAAAAGAAACTGTCCTGGACTCAAAAATGGTTTGGCCCACATAAAACTCGCTGGATAGTTTCCTTATGTGAATATAAATTTTTGAAAAATACTTGATAAAACTGAAAAGATAAATATTTCGATGAAATCGACATTTTTTGTTTACAAAATTCAATTAAAAAAGAAGTATAATGACTATATTGAAAAATACATCTTTTTAGTTTTTTCAAATATTTCTTTAAAAAATTATGTTTACATAAGGAAACTAACCAGCGAGTTTTATGTTGGCCAAATCATTTTTGAGTCCAGGACTATTTCTGTTTTTACAAAATCACATTTTCGAATTTTTCTCACAAACAATGATATCTTAAAAGAGTAAGAGGTATTTTGCGTATAGCTTTTTTAAGGGTATTTGATACATAATGATGTCACGAATTACCGACCAATTTTTTATTTATATTCAGCAGGTTTTTTAAGAGAGAAATGTAAATATAATGCTGAAATTTGAGGAAATAATAAGGAATATATCGAGGAATCGATGTCTGGTGCGTTTCAATTTTCATTTTGACAAAAAATTATTTTTGAATTTTTTTTCGAAATAAAAACTGAAACGCACTAGACATCCATGCCTAAATCTATTCGTTATTTCCCAAAATTTCAGCATTATATTTGCATTTCTCTCTTAATAAATGTAAACCCGCTGAATTTAAATAAAAAATTGGTCGGTAATTCGTGACGTTATTATGTATCACATACCCTTAAGAAATTCCGGGTCGAAAGAGCCATTTGTTAATGTCTTGAACATTTTTAGTCAAGATATAATTTAAGAAAACTAGAAGGAAGTAATGTGCTAGGTGACAAATTTTCGACCCTTTTTTGAATTCTTAGAATAATGTAGAAAATATTCAGGAGGTGGATTCCACGGAATCACACAAACCAGACCTTCTTATCATCGATTTTTTTAAAACTTTGGCTACTTATTTGTTTGGTAGAGAAAATATAGATGGCCAAAGATTTTACTAAAAAAATTTTTTTTGTGAAAGTTATTACACTTTTTCTATTTTGGATACTTTTTGAATCTCTGAAACACGAATTATACCAGTTCATTAAAGACTGTACCACTTAGCCCGATTTAAATAAAATTAGCCGAAACTCTTTTCTCTAATGTAAAAACCCCCAGGGAATTCAAATTTTGAGATCCAATTGATTTGAGCAGCTCCTTCATGCTTATTTTTCATGTTTCAAAAATAAAAAAATTGAAGTTTTCAAAAACTCGATTCATAAAAACTGCCTGCCCTGATTTACTTCATACTTTTTTCTTTTATACTTTAAAATGTCCTTTTAGAGATAAAAGTATAAAACCTCTGTGCTGTACATAAATTCTCTCAAAAGAATTTTGTTTGAAAAAAATAATAATTTTTTTTTAATTTTTCCTTAATATTTCCTTTTCCTTACTATTAAAGTCAATTTTTTCCTTTAAGTAAAGAAAATAAGTTTTTAAAACTTTCATTGCAAAAAAAATTGTTTTGCTTATAATGGATTTACAGTTAATTTTATAGATTTTCAACACCATTACTAGTTAAGGGACATTTAAATAATTCTAGTCCACATTATTTACTTAGTTTCAATTTGATATATTTGTTTGTTTAAAAATAGAATTGCCGGATATTTTTTATACCCCGTCGGTAATTCGTGACACCATAACGTATCACACACCCTTAAGTGTACAAAATTGATTTTTATTTATTGTTAGCTCAACAATACTAAATAGATAACAAATATTTGTATTATATTATTGGCTGAAAAAATCAGATAAATTGTAATACACATCGTGGCAACATGCTTTTTTTATAATGTCAATTTTCAAATTTTTTTGCTTTAAAAAATTTTTTTGCATTTTTTTCAAGTGGACTACATCTTCAAGTGGACTACATCTTGGAATTTTTTGCAATTCCAAAACTACAAATCTATTTTGTATTTGCGTCTGTGAATTGAAAATTAGACGTTATACATCACTGTCTAAACTAGAGAAAACAATCGCCTCGAGCGAAAAAAAATCCCCCTCGCCCCTCCATTTACTCGGCACATAACTCGGCACATAATCACATTTTTCAACCAAACTTTTATTGTCTCGATTCAGAAACTCAGTAACTAGAAATCAAATTTTTTAAAATTGAAAATTCGATTTTTAATCACTGGCTAAAGTTGAAAAAACGTGCGCCCCGAGCGAAAAAATATATTCTCCCTCCATTTTCTGGGAACCTAATGACATTTTCTAATCAAAGTTTTCACGCTTCAATTCAGTACTGATGTATCTCGTGAGCTAGTTTTTGATTTTTACTAAATTGAAAATTCGATTTTTGAGAACGATTTTGTCTCTACTGACAAATTGTCAAAATGGCGCTGATGCCCTTTTGGAACGCCACCCTTCAGTTTAAAATAAGTTAATGAAAATGGAAAAAGATTCTTTGAAGAAAATTCATATTATTTGCCATTCAATGTTTACGATATTATTGGTTTATAATATTTGTTGAAATATATATTTAATTCGTTCTCTATGGTCAATACCTGTTTTTTAGGGATGGAAATTGTAAAATATCACGTTGGTTAAAAAGGTTGAAAAGAGCACAAATAAATTCTAAATACGTTTCTTGATCTTGTTTTCTACTATTTTCGTCATATTTCAGATGCATAACGTCCGAAAAACGGTCTTTAATCAAATTTGAAATATTTTTTCAATAAAAATTATTAGGTGAACATATTAATTTTTTGATTTACAATTATTATTGATGAGCATTCATTTTTTTATAGAGTCTGATGTACTGGCTAGGAAAAACAACAAAAAAACATGTTCGTTCAACGTTATATTCTGTAAACAGTTTTACACGAATGTGAAATACTTTGAACATTTTGAACATAAAGTATAATAGGCAAGCTTTAAAACTATCTCTAGAAATATTTAAAATCTGCAGTAGTTGCGAAGTTATTCGCTGTAAAAATAAATAGTGGAATTTTAACTGTACTTACTTGTACTGTACCTTACTGTACTTTAAATTGGATATTTGCATGAAAAATGGTCAAAATAACTTCAAAAACAGTTCATTCGAAACAAAATTTTCTGGAGAAAGTAAGCAATATTACGAAAATTAATTGTCAGTTCCAGGAAAAAAGTTATTTAATAAATTGTCATTAAAAATTGAACAAACGGAAACACTGAAAATCGAGATTTTCACTGTTTTCTATGTCAGTCAATATCTTCAAAATTAGTGGTTCTATTTTAATCCACAAGTGATCACTTTGAAGCTTGTTTTATGTAGATTCAACACATGATTCAGCAGATTTCGATCACTTTACTCTAAATGACAGCAAATTCAAAATAAGTTGACTTTTTTATGTTTAAAATTGACTGAAAAATGTCAATATTAATTGAAAAATATAAAAGAAACAATACGATGACTCCCACAATAAGTCGTACTGTGGAAAAATAATCTCTCCTCTTTCAAATTATAACCATGATTTATTCTTAGTGTGCAGTTTTCATCGACATTTGCTGGATCCTCTTTTGTTGAACAGAGTGTAACTAGATGTTTAATTTCCTATGTCGGAAGCTTTTATGCTAGAGCAGTTCATATTAAAGTAACTAATTTTAATTGGTTTCTTACTCACTTTTATTTTGCAAGTTTTTTTTCAATTGAAAGAGCATTGTATTTGAAATTCCTGCGTCAATAAGTTATTTCTATTTGCAGTTTAAAACAAAAAAACCGACCTTATCGTAAATAAGATTGTTTTTTTTTGTTGAATCGATAAATCGATTCTTCCTATCAGCTAAAGATGTATACGATGGATGAAGCATCATACATCATGCACCATTTTACTCGACAGGAAAAGAGCTTGCTCAATATCTATTTTACTCCATGCATGCAAAACTCTTTTCATTAATGCATATAATGTAATATTTATCTTCAGATAATAATCAATTTATATAGCTGTCATTATCCCATGGAATCTTGTTTAGTGCATAATTTCTGGCATTTGCATTCTGCCTTGTGATCAAGTATTAATCGATTTTACGTGAACATTAAACCTAGTAATGGCTACCGGCAATGCATTATGCAATTTATTGCAAATCAGGCAGCAAACTGCTTATTGCATCTCATTACCAGATAACATCTGTTCGTATCAATCGGTTTCCACAACTCTTTCCCATAAGGAAATACTCCCCATCTAAATAGTATTATTATTGTTTGATCCCTAGTTTAACAATTCTATTAAGAACTCTATTACTTTTATAATTCTGAAGTAAATTATTAATAAAATTACACTACAGCAGCTGGACAATTTTAGGGGTATATAATAAAAGGTGGAGGCGTCTTTTTATATTAAATTTTATGAGAGATAATATAATTTGCGACTTACCAGTGGTGTACATTGCAACTCCCTTCAGAGTGACGGGTTCAAGGATAACAGGGTCACTTCGTCCTTTGGCATTGACGGCATAAATAAGCAGTCTGTAATTTCTTCCTGGTTCTAATCCAGGAATCTCAAAAATTGGACCAGTTGATCCTGTGGTCCGGTTTAAATATATGGTGTTCATATGATCATCAGTATCCTCACCGAATAACTCGAGCTCAAAACTTGTCAATGGCAGTCCTCCATCAAAACCCTCATTACATCTCACGATCAGCCAGTCAGCATCCCTTGCATCGGTCGTCTTGAAATCGTCATGACCTGCTTATAGGACGACCACTTATTTCAAAAAGATGCTTATTTATTTTATTCAAATATAATCAAGAATCATAACCTCAGATCTTTTTGTGAAAGAAAAAAGATATCTAGTACAAGATAGATCTCCAGGAAGTTGTCAACGCCAACTTTAAATTTCGAAAGAATAAAAATTGTGCTGAATTGTGCTAGATTTGTGCTCTATTGTGCCGTTAAAGATTTTTCGAAAAAATGAAAATTTGAGCCTAAAAATTTAAAAAATGTTTTTTTATGTCAGCCTCGCCAATTAGTTTTTTCGAAAAAACAAATGTTGTGCTGAGTGACATAAAAGTCACATGAAAATGTGCCGCAAACCAAAATTTGATATTATGAACCATTTACGAGAAAAATAATATTTGAAAAAAATCAGCCGCGCTATTTTGTTTTGTTGACAAAACAAAACTTGTGCTAGGAATTACTTGCAACGCATACTACTGTGCTGCAAATACGAAGTCAGGATCTTAAACCATTTTCGAAAAAAGCGAGACAAACAAAAATTTTTAAATGATCAATTTCAAAATTTCGAATAACGGAGTTGTGCTAGGCTAGCACAATAATGATCTCTAATGACAAATTGCATTTAAATTAATATTTTTCCAAAAAATGCAATATTTTTGGACTTGGAATAAATTTTTGGCCCAAAATTTTGAAAATTACGAAATTCGAAAATCTGAAACTTGTTCTGAGTTTTGCTAGGCTAGCACAATAATTATCTCTCATGACAAATTGCACTCAAATTAATATTTTTAAAAAAATTCAATATTTTTGAACTTGGAACGCGTTTCTGACCCAAAATTTTCAAAAATAAGAAATTCGAAAATCTGAAACGTGCCGAGTTGTACTAAGCTGGCACAATAATTATCTCTTATGACATTTTTTACTGAAATTCATATTTTTCAAAAAAAAAGCAATCTTTCCGAACTTGGAACGCGTTTTTGACCCAAAATTTTCAAAAATACGAATTTCGAAAATCTGAAACTCGTACAGAGTTTCCCTAGGCTAGCACAATAATTATTTCTAATGGCAAATTTCAATCAAATTAACATTTTCCAGAAAAATGCAATATTTTTGGATTTGAAATAAATTGTTGGCCCAAAATATTAAAAATACGAATTTCTAAAATCTAAAACTTGTGCTGAGTTGTGATAGGCTAGCACAATAATTATATATAATGGCAATTTTCACTGAAATTCATATTTTCCAAAAAAAAATGCAATATTTTTTAACTTGGAACGCGTTTTTTATCCAAAATTTTCAAAAATACGAATTTCGAAAATCTGAAACTCGTACAGAGTTTCCCTAGGCTAGCACAATAATTATTTCTAATGGCAAATTTCAATCAAATTAATACTTTTCAAAAGTAAATTAAATTAAATTTGACTGGAATACATGTTATATTCCAAAATATTTAAAACTCTTTTAATTTGACGTAATTTTTTTACCACAAATTCTTGAAAAACAGAAACATGTAGAAAAATTGTAGTAAATTGCCCTCTGCGAATTTTGATAAGATCATAATTTTAAGCTAATACTTTTGTTTGTTATTGCTAAATAAAAATGTTTTACTTACCATTTTTCATAAGGGATCGTCCATGAACTACGTTACGCGTTTTTCATTTTTTTAAACAGAGATAAGAATAAAATCGCTGTGAAGTTGAAAAGGACCTGCACTGTATAAACTGAAGAAAAACAGGTAAGATCCCTAAATAAGTTGAAACCGATTAAAAATTTTAAAAAATATAAAATAAAAAATTTTTAACTAATTTTTTTAAAATTATTTCTGATTTACAGATTTACAGATTTAATTTGTATCATTTTCAAAGATACGACTTTTAAAAAAAGTTTGAAAATCTATTTTTAAGTTTTTCATGCATACTTCAAAAATTTTACATAATTTTTTACAATGTTAATAATGCATTATTGATTTATTTATTTAAAATTCAAACTGCAGATTTTTTCATGCGCCAATACTTTTCAAAATATTCTTAATGTTTGAAACTGACAGTTTTAATTTTAGAAAATATTTTGACAAATTTTTTTAGCGAAGAGAAAAAGTATTAGCTTAAAATTATGATCTTATTAAAATTCGCAATAGGCAATTTACCACAATTTTTCTACAAGTTTCTGCTTACAAAAATTTGGGGTAAAAAATTACGTCAAATTAAAAAAGTTTTAAATATTTTGGAATATAATATGTGTCGTGGAACGAAGAAACCAGCCTTACAACCGAAAATGAGTTTACGAGAAACAGCGGATCAAAGTCAAAGGAAGACGAAGGAAGACAAAGGGGCGCTCGTACAACTTTGAGCTCCAGAAAATTCAATTTTGATCATGGAGCAATGGAGATTTTTTTATTCGATAGGAGAAATCTGCGTTATTCAGAATCAAATAAAACCTCAAAATCGATTTTTCGGTCGTAAGGCTGATTTCTTCGTTCCACGTCACATATGTATTCCAGTCAAATTGAATTGAATTGATTTCAGGGAAATATTAATTTAAGTTAAATTTATCATTAGAGATAATTATTGTGCTAGTTTAGAACAACTCAGCACGTTTCAGATTTTCGGATTTCTTATTTTTGAAAATTTTGGGTCAGAAACGCGTTCCAAGTTCAAAAATCTTGCATTTTTTTTTTTAAATATTAATTTGAGTGGAATTTATCATTAGAGATAATTATTGTGCTAGCCTAGAACAATTCAGCACAAGTTTCAGATTTTCGAATTTCGTAATTTTGAAAATTTTAGGTAAAAAACGCGTTCCAAGTTCAAACAGATTGCATTTTTTTGGAAAATATTAATCCCAGTGAAAATTGCCATTAGAGATAATTATTGTGCTACCCTAGCAAAACTTAGCACAAGTTTCCGTTTTTCAAAATTCTAAAATTGGTCTTTTTTTTAGTGTTTTTTTAGTCACTTTTTTCAAAAATGGTTCAAGATTTTGACTTCATTTTTGCAGCACAGTTGTATGAGTAGCAGGTAGTTACTGTCACAGGTTTTGTTTTGTCAAAAAAACAAAATAGCGCGGCTGTTTTTTTTAATATTGTTTTTTTCCAAAATGGTTCATAATATTAAATTTTGGTTTGCGGCACATTTTTGTGTGACTTTTATGCTGCCCAGCACAACATTTGTTTTTTCGAAAAAACCAATTGGCGAGGCTGACATAAAAAATGTTTTTATGATTTTTGGGCTCAAATTTTCATTTTTTCAAAAAATCTTTTACGGCACTAGTTGGCGTTGCCAACTTCCTTGACATGGCTGATAGGGTTTGTAGAGTGTCAAGTCAGGTAAATAGGAAACTTAATGTGACAAATTGAAGTGATACGGAGCGATAAAAGGCAAATGATTGCTGAAGGGAAGAGAGAGTGGATAAAGATCACAATTTAGGGGCTGTAATCGGAGTGGATTCAGAAAGGGGATATTTTGACTTCCTCACCCTTACCCATGCGAAAGGCGTATGGTCCTGTTGACTGTACAGCGGAGCAATTCTGCAGGGAGTAGGGCTTCCCTGCGACAATGATCTGAAAGAGACAGGGTGTCTTTTGCACCCCTATTCGATTTCTGGCCCAGCATGCGACCGTCCCGTAGTCCATGTCGTTGGCAGGAGTGTAATTCAGTCTGGAGCCGTGCCAATTATTCGTGATGAGTCGTAGGGACTTTACCTGAGTATATTTAATAGGTGGCACATTCATCAGTTCCCCCGAATTATTAAAAGTCCAATGGAACGTTACCGGCGGTGGTTTCGATTGGACTCCACAAACTAATGAAATTGTTTCGTGTTTCAATGCACCTACCACTTGGGTTGACGAACCATCTTTACATATTGGCGCATCTGAAATTTAAATGAGCACGTTTTCATATTTAGAAATGTCTAAACTAAATGACAGGCTTCACAGACTAGTCCCCTATTTTTACCCTTTTATAAAGATTCCCTCCTTTTACCCCTTTTTCAAGAATCTTCTTCTTTTTCTGCTTTCTTCTCGTTTTTCCCTTCAATTCGGTCTGAATTAATAAAATCCAATAAGATTCAATACTTTATTTAGACGGTTAAGCATATTTTAAAATTTCAATATTTTAAGTTGCCTTCAAAATATAACACCGTCTTCGGCCACTGAAGGTGGCCAAAGAATTACAATGTTTAATTTTGATTCAGTGTAATGTTGGTACACTGTAAAAAATTTTGGAAATTTTCAAGAATAAATAGTATGAAATTTTTCCAAAAAAGGTCGGATATACGTTTTTACGAGCAAAATGGGTAATTTCTCCGAGAATATTGGAAAATTTTCCGAATATATTGATTAATTTCCGAAAAGTTAGGAAATATTTCGTAAATCTTAGGAGATTGAATAAATAATTCTCTAACATCTCTAACTACAATTCGGAATTATTTCCGAACGCATTAGGAAAAATTTCAAAATATTCGGGTTATAAGCTGGCAAACTTTCTCGGAAAAATTTCCGAAAAATTTTTTACAAATGGATTTGAATGTGGAATACGTGTATTTTTAGAGAAAGTAGCGATGAAAATTTTCGATTATATAAACCTTAACTTTTTCTAATAATTAATGTTATAAAAAGTAATAGAATATAAAAATAATGTGCGCACTATTGCGTCAATGCTACTGAAGGAGGTTAGAAAAACAATATGTTCAATTTCAAATCTGGACAATAAAATCTGGACAATAAAAAAGTATACTTAAAATTGTTACACCTTAAACAGGATTGGCTTGAATGCAGTATTTCTCTTAATTTAAGCAATATTAATTTGATTTTAAAGAAAATTGGTATCAATTTAAGATTCAATTCTGAAATTCAGGTAAATTCGTATTAAATTTAGACCAATCTTGCTTAAATTAAGACAGATTTTACTGAATCTAATCCAAAACTTTTTAAGGTGTAACAATTTTAAGTATTCTTTCTTAGTCTGTTGATGATTTTAATGCAAAACGATAATTTATAAATTTAAAAATTATAAACATTTAAATTGGGTATAGGCGAGGGAGTTTCGTGCTTTTTGTTGGTTCCAGGTTTCTAGGGGTGTATTTCCTTGACAAGGGTGCTGGGTGAGTGCCGAAACGTTGGAAAATATATTTGCATGTTAAATACTTGCATGTTTCTTTATTGTATTTTGATGGTGGTGGGAAAAAAGACGAAAGAAATAAAAAAAGAGAAGGAAGGGGATTTGGTTGGTTGCCTTCTCATTTTTCTTTCCTCTTTTTTATTTTTGTGTGTTCTTTTTGTTGGGCCTCTGTTTGGTTTTATAAAGCAACATTTTAAGGTGTCGGTCCAAATTTGGTCGGTGGATTCTTGGGTTCTTTTCAAGAGTTTACATATTAGATTAAACACTTTCAAAATCAAAGTCCAAAAAAGTAAAGAGTGTTTATTTTTAGATCGTTGAACTTAAAACATTTCACTGCCAAGCATTCTAAACTGTAAATTATTTAATTTAATGTAAATTTAATAAATTTCAAACTGCGAGCATTAAAGACTCAATAATTTTGAATTTTAAATGATTACTTTTAGTAGAATGGCACAATATAATATTAGAAATTAGAAGTTCTCTATATTGTGTAATAATTTAAAATAAAAGGGTTCCAGAATCTTTAAATTTAAAGCAGAATTAGAATAAGAATGAGAATAATTCAGAAATTAATAAAAATTAAGAAAGTATTCATAAATTCATAAAGAATTGAAGAATGAATGAATTACTAAGAATTCAGAATTTAATAATGACGAATTGTATATAATTCAGAATTTAATAATGACGTATTATTATATATAATTCGTCATTATTGAATTTTAAACTTTTCGAATTAAAAAATGTTCAATTTTGGGCACTTTTTAATTTAAAATTGTATTATATTGGAAGATTTAAAGGAAACAAATAATCTTTAAAATATATTCCAATATAAATTGATTAAACTTTATAAATTAAATTATTGATTAAAATTAATTATTTAATTAAATTAAATAATAATAAATTAAACCAATATAAATTTATTAAACACTTTCAAATTAAAATTTTGCAACTTCAATCTCTTCAAAATCAAAAAAGTTAAAAAAATCAAATCAATTTAAATACTCCAATTTTTGAATAATTCAACCTTGATTTGATCTTTGTGATTGTTTTCAATAGAAAGTTGTATAAAAGTGAACTTTTGAATTTTTAATTGTTCAATTCATTAACTAAAATATCAATTCTAAACCTTTTTAAAATATTAAAATTTGACAATATTTGCACTAGCAATAAATATGAAAAATTTCAAATTAGCGAAGGTAAATATGAAAAAAGTGAAAAAAATTCTAAATAAGTTTATAAATTTACGATTTTGAAAAAGTGATCAAAACTAACTTTGAAACGGGGTTCTTTAAAAAAAGGGACTACTTGTTAAATAGTGAAAGTGACCAAAAATAGAGAAAAAATCTCTATGGCAGGCTTGAAATGTTGAAGTAAGCATTGAAATCGGTGTATATTTTTTAATTTGTCATAGAATAATTAAAAATTAGAGACTTAAATGGAATTATGAAAGGCAATTCGAAATTGTATATTTTTAAATTTAGATTAAAAAATTAAACGTTTTTTTGAACTAGGCATTCAAAACTGAATAATTAAACATTTGAAAATGTTTCATATCGAAAATTTCAGTCGCAAAGCTTTCAAAATTGGACAATTTAAAATTCAAAGTATGTACAGTTTAAAAAGTTTGAAATCGAACTCCTTTTAAATCTTATAATAATTTTAACCAAAATATTTTTCCACCCAAAAAATGTAAACATTAATTTTAATCTCCGAATTTTTCTGGTCTAAAAAAGTTCCCGGTTCATTCAGTAAAAAATTTTATTTGAATCAAAGACACAGTGTCTTTGCATAGACACAAATATTTGGTTATTTCATATAAAATATTTATTTCATTTGAATAAACGTTTTGTTTACTCTAATAAATTTTTTGATCGACCAAAAAATTAAGTTGAATGAACCAATTTTTTGATTGAGTCAACTAAAACTTTGTTTGATTCAACCAAAACTTTGATCGGCCATGTAGCAATATATTTATTTTGTTGATTCCATCAAATTTTGGTTGAATTAAACAAACTTTTTTCTGAGTGTCGCTTTTCGTTTTACCCAATAACTTGATACAAATTAACGAAAAGATTGCAATAAATATGATTTATTTCCCTATTTTTGTGGAAAAATCACCCTACTTCCTCTTTTTCGAGAACATTTTGCTCTGTGAAGCCTGAAATAATTGTGATATCATCACTGGAAAACATGGTTTTTGAATCAAACAAACGTTTGTTTGATATACGGTCAAACAAAGATTTAGGGTAATTCAAACAAACATTTGTTTAATTTAAACAAAAATTTTTTGATTCAACGATCAATGTCCTCGAATCAAACAAATTTTATTTGAATTAAACAAATTTTTTGTTTGAATACGGTAAAAAAAATGTTTATTTGATTCAAACAAACATTTTTCTCAATGATTGCCAAGATCGAAACCCATTGTAACAATTTTTCTTTGTATTTGCACAGGCAAAATAATAAAAAAATGCTCATATAAAATATTCCCTTTAAGGGTACATTTTACTTTCTCGACTTCAAAAAATCGAATTTTTTTTCTTGCTTAATTCAAAAGTATACACCATCGAGTATATGGTGTCAAAATTTTTCAAAAATTCAATATATTTCAATATATATTCAGTATATTCAAAAATTTAATATATTTTAGAAGTTACAGGTCTTTATAGTGACTTTAAACACGTTTTTCTCGAAACGACATTTTTTGTACGGTGGGCATGATAAAAAAAATACTGGAACATTCAATACAAAACTTAAATATGTTATTCTGCAACATTCGCGGCTATAGCATGAACTAGGATCAAGTTAATATTGGTTCATATTTACTGTTTTTTACAATGAATTATAGGGGGAAAGAATGCTTTTTTCAGCATTTTCAACTTTCAAAATCCGCCATTTCAAAAATATTTGATCAAATTCTTTCATTCTAGTTCATGCTATAGCTATACTCATACAAATTCAAAATCTATTTTAATTTTTTTTCTGACATTTCAGTGGACCTCAATTATGTCCGCCAACGACCCATGTATTTTTCAAGGTGCCATAAGGAGCTGCGTTTTAATCCCACTAAAATTTGTTTAAAAAATTAATATAATACATATTTTGTAGTCGAAGAGTTAAATAACATGTGCAAAAAAATTTTAACATGATAATGTATTTATTTTATTATAAAAGAATACCTGAAAATCGGCAAAATTTTCGTCCGAGAAAGTAGTATGTACCATTAACTCTATAAAATAGGGGAGAGTAACGCAAACTGGATAGGTTCCCGACCTGAATAATACGTAAAAATGACTAAATATTATAATTAAACTAACTGAAGCAGTTTTTTATAAGTAAAATTATCAAAAAGGGATAGTGTCATAACACGGTTTACCACTTATATCCCGCTTTTAAATTAAAAAATTAAAAAGTGTGTTTTCGACATGAAGATGTAACTTTTTCCTTTTGATAATTACGTCACTTTTTTTTTCTATTGTTCTTTGTATTTACGGAACATTTGGCTTTACAACTTTCCACAGAAACAGACTTTTAACCCTTAGTTGGCATCCGGGGTCACTGTGACCCCACGCCTGACGTTTCCTTAAAAATTATTTTTTTACTGAAGGTCAACTTTAGTCAAAATTTTTACGTATTTATCCATTTGTTTTTCGCAGAATGAATTACACTGCAAGAAAGTTTAACTCTTGAACTTCAAAAAAGGTCTCAAAAGTTAGCCACATTGAGAAAAAAGTACTTTTGAATCTATAGCATATGCTATATGTAGATTTAAAAGTATTTTTTTCTCAGTGCAGACCCCATATGACAACTACGGGATTCTAAGGAGGTATACCAACTAAGGTTAATTATCACAAACAACGTAATTAAGATATTTTTATTGGTAGTGTCATTTTCCCCGATCTGGATAATTCGTGAAAAAAAACACTAAAAAATTTTTCAAGTGACTCGCGCATTTTGACAAAAGAAAAGAACTAGCTATTTTAACAGATTTATTCAGCATTTGAAGTTGGCAGAAGTGGCTGTTATCATTTAATAGTAAATACGATAGAGATAATAGCTGGTGTATTTTTTACAATATATTTAAAAATATTATTGACATCAAGACAAAAACATTTATAAGTAACAGTACTGAAATGCTATTCGATGAGATCAAGTGAAATATCGATTTTTTAACACTGTGAGTGCTGTAAGACGATTATCCGGATCGTGGACCCAAGTCCTCATCTGGATAAAAGTGCAATGGTTCAGAAATATAGATTAATTAGCAATGGTTCAGAAATATAGATTAATTAGCGATAAATATCTCATATAATCTTTGTTACGTTACTGGTATTGTTTAAAGGAATGTTTTATCTTCAATTTGGTACGCAATACTTTTCTTCTTCCTGTAAAATGTTTAATTATTATAAAGTAAAAACTTTTGTGTCCAAATCGAGTCATTCTCCCCTATAAATAAAAAATGAGAATACATCGTCCCAAGTGGAAACTTTAACTGATAATGGCTTCAGTGGTACAGCAATAATCCAATATCCTATCCGGTATTGATTGTAAACGCAAGCAATAAATGCACATTTCCACTTGGGATTTCTGTAGTCTCTCTATAATTTCTATAATGCTCATAGCGGTTGTATTAATCGTGGCTTGCGGTATTGATTTTCAACTTACACATCACTTCCAGGGTGACGGCTCGACTAGTCGCCTTTCCTTCGATGTTGGCTGCCATACAAGAGTATTCGCCAGCAGAACTCTTTGTCACGCTTTGAAGAACGAGGGATTGGCCTCCGGGAAGGATAATACCGGCAGTGATGTTTTGATGAAGCTCTTTGCCGTCCTTATACCAAGCAAGTTTATAGGCTTTTGGATTGGCCTTAACATCACACTCAAAATAGACATCGTCACCTTCGTTTATGTCATTGGCAAGTAAACTTGGCCCTAATCTGATCATTACTACTGGAACATCTATGGTCATTTTCATAAAAGATATTTATATTTTAATTATAAATTTAATTTATATGAAGGGAGTTACAGAGAAAAAAAGGAGCTGAGCTGAAACACTTTTGTAATCAAATCATCCAACGATAAAGTGTGTAAAAATGAATTTGGTTCGAATTGGATTTATACTGAATGGTACTTTTCTTGAATGGAGCACTCCTCGAAATTCAATAGGGGATCGTTGGTTCTCTCAACAGTAGATGGATATCGATAGAGAGAACCATTGAAAACTAGCCACTTGCATTTTCAATAGAGTTTTTTCAAGAGATCATAACTAGAGCGAATCTTTAAATAATGGGTATCATTAAAAAAACTACATAACTCAAAGAATCCAACGTTTACATGAATCAAGATATTCCTATTTCTTCAGATTTTTATTTAAACCCTCAAACCGAGATTTATCGTAGTATTTTATACGGAGCATATGAGTTCTTGAATTAAAGCTGCAAGAAAAATGTGCAGTTCTCAAAATAATTGAGCGGTTGAAAGTAAAAACGGGACAAAAAAAGTTTGTGAGTAAAAATGGAACATAAATTTTTCGGAGTAAAAAGGGAACAAACAAATCTTCTGAGTAAACACGGAACAAAATTTTTCAGAGTAAAAATGCAACAAACTAATTCTCCGAGTAAAAATGAAACAAACAAGAACACGGCTCAGTTAACTTAGAAAAAAGCAACAACGGTTGCAAAAATGGCAAATTTCCCCTTGTTGGAAAAAATAGCCCACGAAATAAATCAGGGCTTTTCCAATAATTAAAAACTTCCCTTTTTCTTTGTGGGGGATGTTTGCTCAGAGTCTTCGTGTTACAGAAAAACGTTTACTGGACCCTAGGATCAATTAAAAATATCAGAAAACTTAGAAAAAAACAAGAACGGTTGCAAAAATGCCAAGTTTCCACTTTCTGGAAAAAGTGGCCCAAGAAATAAATCAGGGGTTTCCCGAAAATTAAAAATTTCCACTTTTCTTTGCTCCGGATGTTTGATAGGAGTCTTCTTGTCACAAAAAAAGGTTTATCGGATCGCAGGATCAATTAGAAATATCAGAGCTTAGAAAAAAAGCAACACGGATTACAAAAATGCATAATTCCTACTTTTTGGAAAAAGAGACCTACAAAATAAATTAGGGCTTTCTCAAAAATTAAAATTTTCTACTTTTCTTTGCTTCAGATGTTTCATAAGAGTCTTTTTGTCACAAAAAAAGTTTATCGGACCGCAGGATCAATTAAAAATTTCAGTTATTTCAGAAAAAAGCAACAACAGTTGCAAAAATGCCAAATTTCTACTTCCTGGAAAAAGACGCCCACGAAATAAATCATAGCTTTTTCAATAATTAAAATTTTCTACTTTTCTTTGCTCCTGATGTTTTATGTCTTCTTGTTACAAAAAGAAAACGTATACTGAACCGGAGGATCAGTTAAAAATATCAGTTAACTTAGAAAAAAATAACAACGGTTACAAAAATGCCAAATTTCCACATTTTGGAAAAACTGGCACACGAAACAAATCAGGGCTTTCCCGAAAATTAAAATTTTCCCTTTTTGTTTCCGGGGGATATTTTCTCAGGGTCTCATTGTTACAAAAAAGCGTTTACTGGACCGCAGGATCATTTAAAAATATTAGTTAACTGAGAAAAAGGTAACAACGATTGTAAAAATGGCAAATTTCCACTTTTTGGAAAAACTGGCACACGAAATAAATCAGGGCTTTCCCGATAACTAAAATTTGCCTTTTCTCTTTGCGGGGGATGTTTGCTCATGGTCTCTTTGTTACAAAAAAGCGTTTACTGGACCGTAGGATCGTTTAAAAATATTAGTTAACTTAGAAGAAAGCAATGACGGTTGCAAACATGCCAAATTTCTACTTCCTGGAAAAAGTGGCACAAGAAATAAATCAGGGCTTTCCCGATAATTAAAAATTTCCACTTTTCTTTGCTTCGGATGTTTGATAAGAGTCTCTTTGTTACAAAAAAAAAAAACGTTTGCTGAACCGCAGGATCAGTTTAAAATGTCAGTTAACTTAGAAAATAGCAACAATGGTTGCAAAAATGCAAAATTCCCACTTTCTAGAGAAAGTGGCCTTGAAATAAATCAGGACTTTCCCAATAATTAAAAGTTTCTCCTTTTCTTTGCGGGAGATGTTTGGTCAGAGTCTCCTTGTTACAAAAAAATGTTGCGCTCGTTTGTTCCGTTTTTACTCGGAGAATTAGTTTGTTGCATTTTTACTCTGAAGAAATTTTGTTCCGTTTTTATTTGCAAGATTTGTTTGTGCCCTTTTTACTCCAAAAAATTTATGTTCCATTTTTACTCACAAACTTTTCTTGTCCCGTCTTTTTCTTTCAGCCGCTCAATTTAAAATCATTATAAAACCATTTTATTGCAAATAAAAAGCTGCTTTCTTTAAAATATTTTATTTTTTAGAAAGCTTTTGAAAGTCTCCGAGTAATTGGAGCAGAAATTTATTTTTAAAAAGGAAAATTTATTTTCTAGAATCAAAGAATGAATCTGAATTCTAAGAAAAGTGCTTGGTTTGAAGATTTTCATCTTGTTATACATATAATTTATGTATGTGGATAATGATTTGCTTACAGTGAACGACCAATAGCCACTTGTCCTCGAGTGCGCTGTCGGGTATCACATTATTTTCAGCTCGACATGTTAAAAATTTTCCATTATCCTCTATGGTTGGAACGTAGCTCAGCACACTGCTCGACACGTTTACATTCTCTGCAAACTACGAAGAGCTCAGTGTCACATCAATAAAAGACCGTTAGAGATTAATCAAAGCAAGATATTCACATTTCTTGCCATGTGCTTCACATGATTGTTACCCTTCCACCAGGTAATTGTTGCCTTCGGCCGAGAACCTGAACTCGTACACTCTATCTCGTAGGTACGTAAAGCTGATAAGTGGGGAACCTTATTCGTTATGTTCACCATCAATGGCTTAACTAAAAAATTAGGAAAAATCGCATTAAATTAAGGAATAAAATTAAACATATTAAAATTTATTCATTTCTTCTTTAAAAAAACAACATAAGTATTTCGTTGTTATGAAACAGATTCGGCAGAGATCACAGTCAGCAGTGTTGGGTAAGTTACTCTTTTTAAAGTAACTAGTTACAGTTACATACTTTGCAATAAAAAGTAACTAGATAAAGTAACAGTTCCTTTTTTAACAAATTAACTAGTTACAGTTATAGATCCTTTTTAAAAAAAGTAACTCCTTACAGATACACTTCTTTTTAAAAAAAAGTAATTCGTTACAGTTACAGTTCCTTTTTAAAAAATGTAACTCGTTACAGATACACTTCTTTAAAAAAAAAAGTAATTCGTT
>JBAGKK010122710.1:0-25097 GCA_037177015.1 Euceroptres primus
AAATTTTATGAAAACTTTTAAGTTTGAAAGTGTTAAAATTTGAAGTATTTTTAAATCTATAAGCTTCAAATTTTTAAGCCTACAAATTTTGAATCTTAAATTAAAAAAAAAAACTTTACTACGCTTCAAATTTTCGGAATCATCAAGTTAATAATTTAAGTATTTGCAAATATTTAAATTAATGCTATAAACTGTGGATACTGTAAGTAATTGGGACATGTACTTTTAAAAGGTTATAAAAAATATTAAAAAATTCGAATTTTAATGTTTCCGTTCGTAATACATATTTCTAATAAAGTTCTTCGCGTAGGTATTAGTTTTATGAAGTCGCTTTACGTTAGCCTAGGTTTAGCCACTACGCACAAAAAAAAAGGAAAGCTGGTGCTATAACCGCACTAATGTGAACTGATCTGCCGAAACTAAACCTATGCGAAGTTTCAAATATTAAAAGTTCAAAATTAAACAATTTTTAATTTAAATTCTTTGTAGTTAAATAATTATAAAATAGGAAAGGTTAAAAGTGGAATAATATCATGTTAACAAAATTCAAAATTATATGATTCTAATTTAAATAATTCAAAATTTTATAATTTAAAAAAGAAAGCCTTTTAATACTTGATCGACTATAAATTCAGAACACTCAAAATCGCAGTTTAAGATTTAAACATTAGAGACTCGCTTCTTTACATAAATTGTTCAGAATTAAACAATTTCCAATTAAAAGCCTTAATAATTGGAAACAATTGTAAATTGAAAATATTTAAAGAATAATTTCGATGAAACTTTAAAAATTAGAGAATTTCCAATTTACCGAAGCGTTTAAAATTGAGGAATTAATCATTATTTTTAATTTTAATCGCTCAAGCTTGTATGTTTTTAGTTTTGAATTTGTAGTAGTAAAAGTGTTTTTCGAGGCCCTTGAAATAAAGTGTTCAATTTGGGTGGCTTATTCTGCTTTTTAATTGTGTAATTTTGAATTATGTCTTTTGTTTAAAAATTTTAACGTTGTAAAAGAATTTTTAACGGAAATGTTATATTTTGCTAACAAGTTTTTGGAAGAACCAAATTAAAACAGTTTAAAATTTGAAACCATTGGTTAACTGCTAAAAATGTTATGAAAACTTTTAGTTAAAATTTGAAACCATTAGTTAACTGTTAAAAATTTTATGAAAACTTTGAGTTAAAATTTGTTAAAATTTAAGTCTTTTAAAATTGTTAAAATTTAAAGCCTTTTTAAATTGTTAAAATTTGAAGCCTTTTTAAACCTATAAGCTTTACATTTTTAAGCCGATAAATTTTGAATCTTAATCTGAAAAAAAACTTTACTACGCTTTAAATTTTCGGAATCATCAAATTAACAATTTAAGTATTTGCAAATATCTAAATTAATGCTATAAACTGAAAAATTTAACGTAAATGAATTTTTAACGGAAGTGTTATATTTTACTAAAAATTTCAAGTTTTTAAAAAAACTAAATTAAAACGATTTAAAATTTGGAATCATTAGTTAACTGTTAAAAATTTTATGAAAATTTTTAAGTTTGGAAGTGTTAAAATCTGAAGTATTTTTAAGCCTATAAACGTCAAATTTTTAAGCCGATAAATTTTGAATCTTAAACAGAACAAAGAAACTTTACTACGCTTCAAATTTTCGGAATCATCAAATTAACAATTTAAGAATTTGCAAATATTTAAATTAATGCTATAAACTGTGGATACTCTAAAGAGTTGGGACATGTACTTTTAAAAGGTTATAAAAAATATTAGAAAATTTAGCCACTCCGTTAATATTATAAGATGCCTTCAATTCATCCTTAATTTTGAGAAGCTGGTTGGCTAGTTTATTCATCTTTTTAATGTCTCAGCGTCCTAACGCCCCTCATAAATTTTAATTTCACTTTGAACCCCGCCCTTTACTCTGGAATAAGACACGACACGAAGTTCAGTTCAAAAATATAAATCCAGACTATTAAAACTAAAGTCAAAGTAACTATAGACTATTAAACCTAAAAAGTCATAGTAACTATAGTTATTCTCGATAACTATACTATACTATATTCTCCATTTATTTATCGGTTTTTCATATATGAAAAACTCAATTATCGAGAATATAGTATAGTTATAACTATAGTTATTATAACTGTAGAATAGCTATAGTTATTTAAAATTCCGAGTGTAGAGAGTCTGGAAGTGGAAGAAAGAATTTCCTCGACGAGGAAGAAAAAATAAATGGAATTAGGAGATAGGCATTAGGAGGAAACAGGAAGTTAGGAATTGATCAAAGTTAATTTATTTTAATATGTAATTATTCACTTTGTCGTCTTGAGTAAAAAGAAACAAATTACTAACTTTTTTCGATGAGAATCATATTTTTTAAATTTGAAATATACTTTTTGCATTCCAACAATTTAGTTTAGTTTACCGAAGTTGTAAACATATATTTACTTCCTAATTAATTATTTAAAAAGAATGCGGAAAATAATTTTTGTTTTAAAGTGTTATAATAATAATTTTAAATTCGAAACGTAGTTCAGAGACATTAAAGTTTTTCCGAAAGCAGGAAGACTTCTGAAGGGAAGTGTCGCGTGCCTTCGACATTCATGTCACTTTTTAAGCAGTCTCGTATCTTAAACATCGAAGTGAAACAGCTGTTGTAATAGAATGTCCTATATATAGAGAGCAGGGTGCAAGGGGATAAATCTGTTTAAAGCCTTAGGGTGCGCCGGCGGAAATAGATCTCAGTACTTCCCCTTTCTTCGTTGGTCTTTTGCTTCTTTTTTACTTCTCAAATCTGCGCCATGTATGCACTTATTTATACAGCGCCATTGACGGGACCTCTAGACGACGAATATACTTCATGAATCATTCTTTTTCCCGCCCTTCAAAAGACCATGCTGTTCTGGTACTTGATAAAAAAAATTTGAGTACCTGGTCGAGAGTGCAAACTCGAAAATAATTTAAATTTAGACTTTATTAAAAAGATTATTTTTTGCAGCTTTGGTTTGTCAGACCTTCACGGAGATGGAAGGCTACACCCCAAATCTGGTCCAGGTCGTCCCAGTGGATTTGGTTTTGAATTGACTTTTCGATTGGTTCGAGCAAGAGGGGAAACAACGCCTCCTACATGGCCTGCGAATGTGATGCAACAATTAGCAAAATATGTTTTTAATTCTAGTAATATGTTACTTCCTGGCGATCATGTTTCTTGGCACGCAGCATTGGATAATGGAAATGGTCGCATCACACAGATATTGATGGGCAAGGATCCTCAGTTACCTCCTTCAGCTTCCACCCCTCATGGAGAAGTAAGAAACAATTCTTTTAATTGTAGAGTTTTCTTTCGGTCAGTTGGAGGTAAATAATTTAGCGCACACCAGATTAATTGTGCGACGTTTCGTTAGCTTGGTTCGCTAACCTCATCAGGCAAAAATTTTTAATTAACACTAATAGATAACATTTAAAATATTGTCAAGTAACAACAGTAATATAGATCACAAATCACTTTTTTAAAAGAATATTTATCAATACTGGGTCCGGCAATTGAAGTGTCTCCCATTTTGAATCTCGCGCTATTATAACCTCATTCATTGGGGAATCTCCTAGGTGGGTATAGATGATATGTACACGAGTCAAGAGTGTATACGAGTGTATACGCTTGTATACGAGTCAAGAGTTAAACGATGTGCAGAAAAAGGTACGTCTGGAAAAAACGAAATCGTTGACTCACACGTACGAATGCTGGCGAGCTGCCCAATTTGGTTTTCTCCGATGAGAAAATTTGTTATATTGAGCAACACATAAATAAGCAAAACGATTGCGTATGGTTGAAGGGACGTTCCAGCGACCATTCAGACGAATTATGAGTCACTCGTCGACCAGGAGCAGCGCAAGTGACGGTTTGGGCCACGATTTCAGGAAAAAGTACTTATCCGCTCGTTTTGATGCCAAAGAACACCAAGGTAAACCAGGAAGTTTATCAGGAACAAATTCTTAAGGCAGTGAGTGAGCACGTTCCTCGATTCATTTCAACGCAAGAATGGCCCCCGTGTTCACCAGACTTAAATCCTCTAGACTATGGCGTATGGAGTGTTTTACAGGCGAAGACTTGCTCGAAAAAACACATTATTGCAAGCGCTAAAAAGCACACTGACTCGTGAATGGCAGCGTCTAAGTCAAAATGTCTTCCGTACATCGTCCCAGTCATGTCCCATTTTTTACCGTCTTTACAGTCTTTACTGAGTTTTATAATCGATTTTAAAGCAGGTTTTAGTAAAGGTAACGTAGCTATATTGAATTTTTTAAGTGTAGTAGATAATTTAGAAAAAATGTTTGGTGTATACGGTAGACAAACTTTCGGACGTCGCACAGTGGTTCAGGAATGGATTTTCGCTGAAGGATTAAGCTGCAGGTCACAATTCTCAACCGATCCACTTTTTTTTTTTTTCTAATTATTGAGCATAAAATGCCTAACAAACGTAAGGTTGCCGATATCTAATCCGGAATTTTTGTCAAAAGTTAATATTTATAATTTTTATAAACAAATTTCGTTAATAAACTTCATGATCATCATTTTCGCTCGGAAAAACTTTATTGCTAATAACAATATAACATTATTTATGATTATGAAACTCCACACAATTCCTATTGTTTATGCATATTTATTTATAACAATTGCGAATAATTTTTTACAATATTCGAGTACCTGGCACTTATGTCAATATATCTATTGCAATAAGTGATTGACAAAAAATTATTTTTTTCTCACATCACTGTATATTAATGGTTATTCTTAAAATATTTTGCTACTAACAATAACAATTAATAACTAAATGTACAAATTATTATGCCTGTGGAGTTTTATAATCATAAATAATGTTATATTATTATTAATAGTAAATTTTTTCCGAGAGAAAATGATGATCTTGAAGTTTGTTAATGTAATTGGTTTATAAAAATTATAAATATTAATTTTTTACAAAGATTCCGGATTAGATTCCCAAATAAAGCTTTAAACTCCGTTTGATTATCATCTCGAAAAAATAATTAACTTTGAAAAAGAATCAAACATGCGCACTTGTTTATGCATACTTTTAATAGTAAACATTTTAATTATAAAACCAATTATTTACATTTAATTAGTATTTTTGAATGAATTTTTAACAATTTCACGTTCATTTGTATCGTTTTCAGTCCATTAAAAATATAATACTTCGATTTTGCCATTTTTTCTAAAATATTTACACATATAATATTTTTTAAATAAACAAAATCAAAAATCGGCAACCTTACTTTTGTTAGGAATTTTCTACTGAGTAATTAAAGAAAAAACAACAAAAAGTGAATCGGTTGAGAATTGCGATCTACAGCTTAATCCTTCCGCGAAAATCCATTCCTGAACCACTGTGCGCCGCACAGTGGTTCAAAATTGGATTTTTGCGAACAAAGCAGTCTACAGGACACAGGTTTTATTTGATTTTGACGTCCTTTTTTTAACATTGAAGCTGAATAAATTCCCCAGTGATCCCTCGATGCCGATATTTGATTTTTTGCTTCTGCAAAATTCTATGTAAACAACAAAAGTAAAAAAATGTTGTTTTCAGAAAAATCTTTATTTTAAATTTTTAACCCAACAAAAATGATTTGTGTAAATTGAATATCAAGTAAAATCAATGAATTTGTAAGTAAAGTACGTAAATAATCGATTTGATGATTAAATTCATTGTTATAAACAAATTTTATAAACAATTATTCTAATGTGCCATTTTAGCACAAAAAAATTGTCTTCACTATAATTGCTAAAATTTATTATGAAAGTGTCATCTAGTAGCAAAATTTACAAAAATTATGAATTGTTATAAACAAATTTTATAAAAATGTATTCGAATTTAACATTTTCAAGTGGAAAGAAAGTATTTTCTGGCTTAAAATTACTGAGATTTGTTATGAAAGTGTCAGCCAGTTAAGAATTAAGAATTGTTATTCTTATAAACAAGTTTTATGAACAAATACTCAAATTTGACATTTTTAAACAGAAGAAAAGTATTCTCTGACTTAAAATTACTGATATTTGTTATGAAAGTGTCAGCCAGTAACAAAACATTGTCAAAAATTAAGAATTGTTATTGTTATATTCAGAACCGTATAAACAAATAATCAAATTTTACATTTTCAAACAGAAAAAGTAATTTAATTACTGCAATTCGTTATGAAAGTGTTATTCTTTGTTTTCTATATCTGTTACGATCTTTATTTAATGACAAAACGTATTGTTATGAAAATATGAACAAATGCAGTTTTTATTGGCGAAGAAAATATTTTATTGTCGATTCATTTTTGCAGCTGAAAATAAATCAGAACAATTTCAGTCAGGATTGATTAAAGAACACACTGACCTTAAAGAAGAGTATGAAAATGAAACATTTATTTATAAATTTGTTTATAGCAAGAACAATTCATAATGTTTAACAATTTTTTCTTCCTGACTAATACTTTCATAACAATTATCAGTAATTTTAATCCAGAAAATATTTTTTTTTTTTTTAAAAGTGTCAAATTTGAGTATTTATTCATAAAATTTGTTTATAAGAATAACAATTCTTAATTTCTGACAATGTTTTGTTAGCGGCTGACGCTTTCATAACTAATTTCAGTAATTTTAAGCCAAAAAATACTTTTTTTCTGTTTGAAAATGTCATTTTCGAGTATTTGTTTATAACAATAACAATTTTTAATTTTTAACAAAGTTTTGTTACTGGCTAACACTTTCATAACAAGCCTCAGTAATTTTAAGCAAGAAAATACTTTTTTCTATTTGAAAATGTCAATTTGAAGTATTTGTTTATAACAATGACAATTCTTAATTTTTGACAATACATATTTTGTTACTAGCTGACTCTTAACAAATATCAGTAATTTTAAGCTAGAAAATACATCTTTTTCTGTTTGAAAATGTCAATTTCGAGTATTTGTTTATAACGTTTGTTTATGACAATTTAATTACTCATCGAATCGATTATTTGCGTACTTTAATTGCAAATGCATTGATTTTACTTGATATTCGGTTTACACAAATCATTTTTTTCGGCTTAAAATAATGATTTTTCTGAAAACAACATTTTTTCTACTTTTGTTGTTTTCATAGAATTTTGCAAAAGCAAAAACTCAAAAATCGGCTTAAAGAAATCCCTGGGGAATTTATTCAGCTTCAGTTTTGAAAAAAAGAACGTCTAAATCGGATAAAAAATGTGACCTATAAACTGATTTGTCCGCAAAAATCAAATTCTGAACCACTGTACATCGAGCGAAAATTTGGTTACAAGAAACATGTTTGTCTTTTGTATTTATTGAGAATTTAATTTTATTCATACGGACTTTTATTTGTTTTTCAATGAATTTGGAAAGATAATCATTTTTAGTAATATTCAGGGTGAGTACTCACCCTGGAAACCCTGGAAAACCTGGAATTGTCAGGAAATTTTTTTATACCTGGAAAAACCTGGAAATGTCAGGGAATTTTTTCGAGCGTGCTGAAATTTTTTTTTAATTGTAACAAAATTAAATAACGATATTTACAAGGACTAGAAAACATATTATAGTTTAGGAAACATATTTAGAGATAAAAGAACTTAGAGCGAAACGTAGGAAAATTCTTGACCAAGCACAAAAAGAAGCCATCGCACTCGAAGAAAAAATTGCAGAAATAAAAAATTAACCAGAACTGAATATATTTAAGAAAATATTTAAATGCTTTATCCCTAACGTTATTTCTTTATATTTAAATGTTTTATTCCTAACGTTATTTTGTTTATTAACGTGGTTTCGTTCGTAAACGAAGAGAAGTTATTTAATTTGACTGTGTTTTGTATTCTCTATTACATGTTCATGTAGATTTTGTCACAAAACACCATAAGTACTCTTATAGCATAACGTATTAAATAAACATTATTTTGAAATACATCTGCTATTTCACTGTTTTATCATCCGTCATATTTTTAATAAATTTAAATAATTATAATTTAAACATTCACATGTGGATAACATATGGGGTTATTCAATTTTTAGATAATGCTTTAATGGGGGCGGGGGTGTTATAAAATTCCGTTTTCCATACTTGAATGGCCAAAAAATGATACCTGGAAAAATCTAGAAATATCTGGAAAAAACCTGGAAAAGTCAGGGAATTTTTTTTCAGGATTTGAGTAGACACCCTGAATATTTGGGTAACAATTTTAAGATTATGTTTATGAAATCGTTTGTGAGGTAATTTCAAAGCCCTATCAACCAGATTAAATACAATGTTCCTTTTCATTTGTATTGGATGACCTGAAAAATAGTTGATGTTTCTGTCTGATGAAGTCGGTTTCTGAAACCAATTAGTGATAATAATATTGTTTTCTCTAATCAGGATTAAATCTAAAAAATTGATACTATTGTTATTTTCCAATTCAAAGGTAAATTGAAGATTTTGATGATAGGAATTTAAAGTATTGATGACAAAGTTAATGTAGTCTTCCCTAACACATAAAATGGTGTCATCCACCTAGCGATAATAAAAAAACTTCTTTTAATTTAAAATTAAAAGTTAATATGTATCTACATATGACTTATAATATCAAAATTATTCAAACTTTAGGTTTCATTTGTACAAATCATTGGCGTGACTTCTGAGGAGTTGCAAGCAGCTCAGCATTGGAACGGATTAGGTGTAGTTAATCTTTTAAAAGCGTCAAAAGGATGTGGACCTTGGCTCCTGACAGACATGAAACGAATTCACTCTATAATGGACGAGGATCCATCGGCGGCTGTTAAGATTCAAAACGGCATCGAGAGAGAAGGATCGAATCTTAGTGGTGTCTCTGCAAAATGTTGGTGAGTAATCCATAAACTGAGATCCCTATGAAATGTATTGTAAATTGTTACTAAATTAACAAAATAAGCATTATTTGCGGATGCTGTTGTGTTCTATAAATCTACATACAGGATTACAACAATAGTCGTAAATTATATTTGATCTCAGGTGGGTGCAGATTTCTGGGAATAAGAGTACGGAGAAATACAGGGAAAGAAGAGAAGACTCTGACGACGAAGAAGAAGAAGAAGAAGACATAAAACCAGTCATCAAATCGGAGAGATTATCTCCCTGTGAACAAGATGCTAATGTGTCGGAAGAAAATGGTGTCAGGGTACTGCCAGGACTTCATTTGACTTTCAATTTGGAAGCTGGAAGCTTATTGCCATTGGCCATAAAGTAATTAAATTTTTTTATCTAATTCAACGCTTTTTAAATCAATTTAAGTTTTAATTCAATTTAATTAAACACTTGTAATTTTTCAGAGGGCGTGTGATGCACGGTCGTCACTTCACATTCAAGTCCATTTTATCGCATGCTGCAGTGACGATAGTAGCACCTTCCGTCACAGGAACCTTGGTGACAAAAGAAAAACCATACGTCGTGCAAGGTCCTTGGTTACAGGTTTTGTTACCTGAAGATTTGGCTGAAAGAATGGCTTACGAATTCCAAATACTAAATGTGCCTTCTCAAGTGAGTTTCTACTTCCTTATAATTGTAATTAGCTGTTTGGTTTTTATTAATTATTGAATTTTATTGTATTTAATAATTGAATATTCCTACCCTTTTTATTGTTTTCAGGTACAGCTACCAAAAACATTTTCTTGGCCCGAGCATAACCTCGCCATCACTATAGTTAACGATTAACGTTAAATCTTTTGAAACCGCGATCATTGATCATCCATAAATTTAAAAATCGTGTAAGTTTTTCTCGTTACCCTTTATTTCTAAATCGAATTAATCTTCGACTATTTTTGCAGCAGTGTTTACGATATTACTAGAATGAATACTATTTATAGATAAATACAATCTTCAGTAAAACGAGTTTCTACTGAAGATACTCTATCCCGAGATTAGATAGCTAATTCTTTAAATTTTCATATTACAAACAGGGTGAATAATTTTTCTTCGAGCAGCTATATCAACTCCTTTTCATTTTAGTCTCAATTACGAAACAATGTAGATAACTTATTTCATAATCGACTTCGACCGGTTAAAGCCTTGACAGTAAGATAGTACAACAAAAATGTTGAAAGAGTCAAACTTCGCTACGAATCAATTTTTCGACAATCATATTTTTCATGAACATTTGATTATCTCTTGCAAAATGTCAGATGAAAATTTGATCCGTAATGAGTGTAATTATTTAATTCTGTATATAATAGTCCTAAGGCGGATTGCGTATTTATATTTGATAGTCTTCTTTACACCTTGTTATAAATAAATAAAAGAACGTTGTCTATAAGTTCGAGTCTAAATATTTTCTAGAATTAGTGAGAAAATGTTGAAACAAATAAGAAAGTGAACGTAACTGCTGTTTACAACGATTAAAAAAAACGAAGCATCGAAAACACGATTTGGAAAAAATAAGCGAGACCAAAAAATTGACGACGGAAAATGGTCAATATCAATTAATTGAAACTTCTTTGAATTGAAAAATTCGTGGTTTGTGATTTTGGTAGATTCCATGAGTTTTTTAAGTCTTAGTGGCTGAAAAAAGGTGAGATCCGAAAGCTCTAAAGGGATGAAAATTTTACATGGCCTTTTCGTTTTTAATTGGAACTACTCTGCACCGAAAAATTCGTAGTCTCGAATTTAGAGGTATTAGGGGTGGAAATAGTATTAGGGGTGGAAAAGGGGTGAGATCCAAAGCGTAAGGTGGCTGCAAATTTTTTATGACTTTCTGCTGGTCAATTGAAATTACTTTGCATCGAAAAATTCGTGGTCTCGAATTTTGGGTAGTTTCAAAGAATTTTTTTAGTATTTGAGGTGAAAAAGGGGTGAGATCGGAGGTGTTTAGGGGGCTGCAAATTTTATATGGCCTTTTCGTTTTAAATTGAAAGTACTCTGCATCGAAAAATTCGTGGTCTCGAATTTTGGATAGATTCCAGGAATTTTTTAAATTTTCGGGGTGAAAAAGGGGTGAGATATGAACATTTCAAGGGGCTGACAATTTTATGGCTTTCTTTTTATTAATTGAAACTTCTTAGAATCGAAACATTCGTGGTTTGTGATTTTGGTAGATTCCATGAGTTGTGATCTGGAAAAACTGGGTAATGGCCGGAAATTTTTTAAGAAAATGTACGAAAAAGTGCAGAAGTCATCAAGGTTGCCAGTATTGGCAATTTATCGTAAAATTGGCGATTTTCTTTGACAAATGGCGACCAATTTTCAGTTTTGGCGATTGGCGACAAGTTTAGCGATTTTCGATTTTTAGCTGGCTACTCCAGACAATAATTCAAAAAATATTCCAAAGTGAGGATTTTTGACGCCATCCTAAACTACGATTGACAAAGTGGGCCCTTTCCTCGCGGAACGTCACATATACTTATTTAAAATTAAGAAATTTTTATTAATAAACAAAATAGAAATTAATTTTCTTTAATATTATTTGAAATAAAGTAGTTTACCTATTATCCGATTTCAAATATTTAAAATTTCCGCCAAGTTGGCGACTTTTTACGATTTTTGGCGATTTTTCTCTCAGCAGAAGGCGACAATCGTTGATTTTTCCTGGCAACCCTGGAAGTCATTTATCAAGGGATTAAAAAACTGAGGAACTAAATAAAATTTATTATTGTAGAAATGTTAGTACGGTAAAGGTAAAATATATCTCGTTTAGCGATATCATTTTGTGATCTTATTTAGTTTACAAAATGTAAATGCTTATATATTTTAATATCACATTTTAATCACTAGGGATTAGTTGAGCTTAAAATATTTATATTACATAGATTTAAAACCTATGCAGTCGTTTAAATCACAGCGACATTTCATTATATAAAATAGCCTAAAGTTACTTTTAGAAACATATAAAAAAATTCTAGGGCTTAGTTGAAAATCCTCCATTTATACTTCTTCAACAATATAAACAATTCTAATGTTAAAATAAAAAGAAATTCATATTTATATGTTCAGAATATTTAATAAAAAACATTTTAAAACTTTTAAGATCCATTGTATTAATTGTTATTCATTGGAAACTATTTATTGACCGGGAAAAATTTTTCGTTTTAAAGTGAAACTACTCTGCATCGAAAAATTCGTAGTCTTGAATTTTGGGTAGTTTCCATGAATTTTTTAAGTATTAGGGGTTGAAAAGGGATGAGATCCGTGGGATCTAGAGGGACGAAACATTCAGAAATACTTTTTTTTCATTGAGATTGACCATTTTCCGTCGTCAATTTTTTGGTCTCGCTTATTTTTTCCAAATCGTGTTTTCGATACTTAGTTTTTTTAATCGTTGCAAACTGCAGTTCCGTGAAAGTAACACAAGTAAGAAAAACGAGACGACGATGAAACTTTGACAAAACACTTTTTAATACAAAAGACCTTTTGACATCAGACGCAGACAGATTGACGTATTTCACAGACTTGTTTATTAATTGCAGCTCTTGGCTTTTGTTGTTTAAGTGCTAAAAAGAGTATTTAAATTTAGATTCTACTCTTAACAGAAGTTCCGTTAAAGGAAATTAATTTTTCTCAAATGATAAAGTTGTTCTGTTTTGATGACAAATTTTATTTACCTTTGACGTCATTAACAAGGTGAATTGAAACGTCGTCTTCCGCGACGTCTAGGCATCCCTCTTCTTCTCACACCTCTCCTTGGGGCGCTGGCATCTTCGAGTTTGATTTTTCCTGGATCCAATTGAGTGAATGGATTTAACGGATTGAATCCAGATTTCTGAGGGATCGGTATGACATTGGGACTAGTATAATAATTAACAACCGCTACATTAGTACCGACAGCGAGCGACCGAGAGGTGCTGTTTTTTAAAAATTAGAAACCGCGCGAGTGTGAATTTGATAAAAAAGGAAATTTTCTAGATTCGAAAAATGTTTGTTTGTGTTTCGTGATAGTGCGTGTGTTATTCATTTTTGGTCGAGTTGAGATTACAGAGCCAGGATTACAGAATGAACTGGAACATTTTAGCAGGTATGATAGCTTTCTGGAAATGGTTTTTCTACAATTTATAAGAAATCGGTACATGAAGTAAAAAAAAAAACTAGTTAGGAATCTTTAAGAAAAACGTCAACACGAAATCTTGGTATCATTTGCACTAGTGAAAACAGGATCAAAATAAACAACCATGATTAATCAAGAGATTTGTTTTGAAAATGAACTTCGATTGAATGCAGAAGAAAGATAGATGTTCTATTTTTGAAATTGTTAATAATTTAGAAGGAAATAATTATTTGGAAATAGTTTATGATTTATATTTATTTATAGACAAACCATTTCCAGATTTTCCGTTTGCATCAAGTTGGAACCGATCTTATTGTTAGATTTTTAAGAGTTTTGACAAGCATGAGAAACTCGGATCAAAAACCAGATAACGCAGTAGAATGTGTGCAGAATTATGAAAGCGTTCCTTTGATAAATGGATCGTGTGAGTTACCTGGTTTTTGCGCCACAGTCTTCGTTTTGGGATGAAGCAATTACAGACTTCAGTATAGCGTGAGATGATTACGAGAACGCTTATAGACTCCAAGCCCTCGCTTCGCTCGAGGTCGCTAAAAAATCAGGATTCGTTTACACGAAAATCCGATGTATGGCGTGAAGCTTTTAAACTCGAAAGAGTTTGAATTTTTCACAGCCATAGCAATCTAGAGAAAACTCCAAAATAATATTTTCAAACAATTCTACAAGGGATCGAATATTACCAAAGTTAAATAAGTTTTTATTCATCTAGAATAGAATGGTTTATTTCAAACTGACCTTCATAAAATGATTTTTACTGTGTTTTGACTTTTTTTCAAAACCACTCTAATCTAGAATAAAAAAACTTATGTAGATTGAAATGGAGATTTTCTCTGGGTTATTATTTTTATAAGAGTACTTATAAGATTTTAAAGTAACTCAATTGTTCTGCGCTGAAAAAATCAAGATTTTAAAGTATCTCAATTTTTCTGCACTGAAAAAATCAAGATTTTAAAGTATCTCAATTTTTCTGCGCTGAAAAAATCAAGATTTTAAAGTAACCAAATTTTTCTGCGCTGAAAAAATCAAGATTTTAAAGTATCTTAATTTTTCTGCACTGAAAAAATCAAGATTTTAAAGTAACTTAATTTTTCTGCGCTGAAAAAACCAAGATTTTAAAGTAACCAAATTTTTCTGCGCTGAAAAAATCAAGTGAGAGTGGTCTCAGGATTTCGTACCTGATTAAAAATGCTAAGAATTATTTTGACCGCTCCGATCCAGAGTAAAACGACGATACAAGCAGAGGCGAAATCCTCAACATCGTCGCATGTGATACTGCCGATGACATTTACAATTCCCTGAAAGACATTGGCAAATGTCTGCATAGCTTCGATGCAGAGATCTCGAAAAAAACAGATCACCTGAAAGATGAGATTCATCAGAACTATAATCAGCTCCAGCGTCCGTGTGAAGAATTCCAGTAGGATGTCCACAAGTAGCTCGAGGGTGTCCCAAAACCAGCACACGATTCCCGTGAGAAAATCGATGAATTGATCGAAGACATTTGAAATACTGGTACCTCGCATGCTGGCGAGGTTCTCCTTTCGCTAAAAAAAAAATCTCCCCCGTCTCTTCTCGGAGCGGACCGATCGAACGGAAATTTTGGATCAAATTCGAAAAAATTTTTACGGCAAAGATTTTGTAATCATTTTACGATGACAGATTCTACGGTCTGAATTGCGAAGTGACAACGTGTGAGAAACAAATGATTCTTGAACTTCGACTTTATTAGTTGCATTTTACTTTGGTTGAAATTTGAAAAAATATTTAACTACTTTAGTTTAATTAAGATTCAAGAAGAAAATACTAGAAAATATTTTCTCCTTTTTTCTGGATCAAATTTATATTCAAAGTGAGATAAAATTGTGAAGCGATTAAAATTAAAATTAACATTAATATAAATAATTACAATATTATGCATCACATTGAAATATTGTAATTATTTATATTAATTTTGATACCTCGTTGAAGCAATCGCTGTTATTCAAACTGAAAAGTGCAATCCATATGATTGTGAAAATAAGACCAGCGTAGAGATCACTAACATCCTCGAAATTTTCAGAAGAAAGGAGAAGTTTAAAGATTTCGTTGCTGAATGTCCAAAATAGGCAGGCAATGTAATTTGAAAATTTGGAGATAAAGTTTAGCATAATCGAGAATCTTCTGATAAAAGTGGTAGAATTTTCGGAATTAAAGTCAGTAGTTTCCTCGAAAATAGAGCAGTCGCCCATTTGGTTTACAGTGCACATTTTGTTGGGAATATTTTTCAATTTGAATTGTGAGTAATTTTGTTAAGTCCGAAACTTATTTAGCAATTATTTGGCTACTTGAATAATTTTAGACTGAAGTGTCATTGACCATCATTGTACAATCAAAATATTGTGAAGTTGGCTCTACAAATTCGACTTTTTTCAAGTTTTTTTCAAATATTTTTTGATGGAAAATGGAAAATTCTTTAGAAATAATTTGTTTCTCGAATCCCGCAAGCTTTAGCGCAATACAATTTTATTCTGTTAACAAAATCGCATAACAACTTAAAACTTAATAACAATTATACAAATTTACCAGACCTTGGTCCATAATATTTTTTAAGTCGAATTTTTAGTTAAATAATAAATGTCAATTTCAGTTAAACTGAAAGAAGTAAAAAATGATCACAGCATGATTTATAATATTACAATAAAAATTGGTGTTCATAATTAGACAAGTGACAATAATAAATGACAATTTCAGTTAAACTGAAAGAAGTAAAAAATGATCACAGCATGATTTATAATATTACAATAAAAATTGGTGGTTATAATTAGACAATTGGAGATTAAATCTAATTTAAAATTTAAAAGTATATAGTAGTGAAATACAATATTAAAAGAAGAATTGTAGGCACCGAATATCGGTTAGATATATTGCATGCATCAGCATCACTGCATGATTGAACACAACCCCTAACGTACCTAGAAAAAATTATTTAGTTTAAAAAAATTTAATTTCTTAAAAATATTTTGTATTTAAAATATTTTAAAAATATTTTGAAAAAGCAGCTTTACTTATTATCGAAGTAAAATCCGCCACAGTGTGACATTCGTATCAGTTCAGAATCTGTAGTTAAGGTTCCACTGTCTAAAGCACAGCTTCTGATTGTTAAAGATATACCAGATTCGTCTGAAATATTTTTTGGAATTAATAAAATTTTTTATAATGTGCTAAATGATTTTTTCAACTGCCAGACATTTTTCTGCATGAAAATCAGGAATGGGGATAGTTTTACCGATACATCTCGAAAAAAAAAACTTTGGTTACTTTTATATTTTAGAAATATGAGAAATGTATGTATGTCACCACCATTCGAATAGTCGAAATGAAAAAATTCTTGCAAAAGCAATAAACTATATTGATTGTCGTAATAAAAAAGATTCTGTGCTATATTTCGAAAGTAACGAGAAAAGAAACGATTTTTATAGTTACCGTTACTGAAAAAAATTTAGGTAGTTACCAATTGTAACTAGTTACCTATTTACAAAAGTAACTTCGTAATTTCTTCAAAAAAATGTAACTAGTTTCCAATTGTAACTAGTTACCTATTTACAAAAGTAACTTCGTAACTTCTTCAAAAAAATGTAACCAGTTTCCAATTGTAACTAGTTACCTATATTTACAAAAGTAACTTCGTTAACATCATCGTTATCCAGAAAAAGTAACTAGTTACTTCCATCCCTAATGAAAATAGTACGAAAGTAGCATTTTTGAAACTTTTGAAAAATTCACTTTTTTAATTTTTGCGACGAAGTAAACAAATTAAAGAAAAACATTTTGATGTAGAAAGATTTCTTAGAGTACCCTAGTGCTTGCCAAATTTTGCCAGAATTTTAAAAATAAAATTAGAAGAAATATTTTTAAAAAATAGAAATCTTTGTCCTCTCCAGTCGACAGAGATACAGTCAAAGGATTAATGTTTTTTATTTCTAAAAACTGAGAAAGATGGGACAATTTTGTAATTTTTAAAAATTGAAGCTTAAAACATTGGAGAATTGCAGTGAAAAGTTGGTTATAGCTGACCATAAATTCCTGCTATTTTAACACAAGCAGTTGCAGGGAAAAGGCCATCTCGATTCTTACGACCTCCTAAACAAGGCGATTCCAGAAACTCCAGACTTCCATTGTTATGAAATGGATCATCGCAGGGTTTATTATCTCCGCCGATTGAAACACATTTGAAACAGTCTAAGGCTCGGCCTAAAATGGAATTGAAAATTATTTCTAGTTTCAGTCAGTAATTCGAAAATCTAGAATTCTAGATTCTAAACTTTGCCTCGCAAAAAATTTAAATTCATTTCACAAAACCAAATTCATTTTTCATATACCGTAGCGCAGGTCTATTATGTACAAATTTTACGTATTTTTCGAGTTTTTTTTTACTTTACGCCCAAGAAAAAAATTTTCAGCTTTTTCATTTTGCACACTGTTAGAGGACTCAATTCAGAAGAGAAATCAATAATTTTTAGATTTTTAAATCATTTTCTAGTAAATAATAGTAATTGTTGAAAAGTTGTATCTTTTTGTACCGCCGATCTTTTAAATAGGTACAACTATTGTTTTTTGATGTTTTGAATGAATAAAACAATTTTTTAATACTGAAATGCTACTTAGAATTATTATTTAACTGTTTGAGAATACTTTCTGATGATAAAATATTTTTAAAAAAGTTTTAATTAAGAAATTCATATTAGTTTGAGAGTTATCAAACAGAAAAAAATAAAACAATTAAACATGAACATTAATATTAACGAAATATATTTTTAGAAGGATCTATAATTTGCTTAACATCCATCTAAAATTCTAAGGTCATTTCTAACCATTTAATTTTCTGGCCATCTCTGATATTAGCAACTTTGCATATTACGATTTCGACCAATCAGATTATGGTCACGTGATCTAGTAAATAATTTAGAGATTGCGCACAAGTGCTTTTGTGGTGTTTCAAAATTTATTGTTAATACATGAAAAAAAATCGAACGAGTTATTAAATGTGAGTGCAAATGGCAAAAAAAAAAGAATGTGGTAAATGCAGAAATAATTATGCAAGAGAACAATCAACAATTTGTCAAATAATTATTGAAAAGGGGTGGAAAAGAGTAACCTAACCTCCAAAAAAATAAGTGTTCAAGCTGTTGAAACATTTCGTCAAAGTTATCTTTTAACTTAATCGATTATGTTAAACGTTTTTGGCAATATATGTGGATGCAACATTTCTTTCTTTATTATTAAATGCTAAATGGTTTTATAAGTTTAAGTGAAAATAATTCATTTTCTTTGTTTCCATCCTGTAATATCGTTACGCGTAACCGTGCAACACTGAATTTAACTGATCTATAATCTATAATTTAACTGATACGAATTTTTTCCTGGAAGTAAAAAATAGCTCTATATTAAAATAATAATAATTACAGATAACTTTTTAGAAATAAAATTTTCTCTTATAATTGATGTTAAAATCTTCAAAATGCAGCACAAAAACTTGATTCTCTCATCGATTGAGCTGCAAAATCGAAAATAATAGAAACTGAAAGGTGAGAATTAGTTTCTGACAGGCATCCTCATATTTTATACAGGTATATTTCGAAAACTATCAATTATTGCGAAATATTATTTCAACTTAGCTTCTTAAAAAATAAATAATTAAAAAAGAATCAAATACCCGACTGCACAAAACTGAAAAATTGGCACATAGCATACAACTTGCTGAACCAGCCGAATTGTACCGCCGATTTTCGAATTTTCATATATCACCTTTGAACTAATTAATGAAAGCACAAACTTGCATTTATGAAACAAATTCCTTTTATCACTTAAATTTGGAAGAGAAACACGGGCAATTGAGAATTTTTTATTACTTTTAAACTATTGAACTGATACAAAGTTTGGAGGTCTAACCAATTTTTAAAAATGCATCCACATATTTAAACATTTTTCAATGCTTGTACAAAGGTCGCATAAAATTCCACCCTCATCCTCAGTAAAGTAGAAGTCCTTCTGAATCTTATATGCTAGGAGATTATAATTTTTAGCCCCATTATCATATTGAAAAATATAATTAAATTGAGTTGTACATATTAGCACCACCATGCGCGAATAGCCCCACTTTTTTATGTAAAATTTTGATAGGACCATTAATTTGATATCATTTTTTTTGTTTGAAAAACTCACCTTTGTGTAGAATTTCAAAAAGAACTAAGATAAAAAACCACAGACAACTAAATTTATAGAAAAAGTTCATTTTCTTTTTCAAGTTGAAAACTTGTTGAGGAAGAGTCACTTTTCTTCTTTGGTATTACTTTTTGATTGAACACGATTTGGAAGTCGATGCATATTTCTTATTTAAAATTTTTAAGTATTCTTGAGGTAAAATGTGCTTTTTGAAATGAACTCATGACATCGAATGAGTAGAGTGGAGAAAGCACTTTCGTTATTCGTTCAGTGGAACTCGTCGTCATTTCGACGGGGTGTTGTGATTGTATGTAACCAAGGAAACTGTACTCGACAATTCGAGTAAAAGTATACCTAACAATAAGGAAAACTAGATCATCCTGAAAAAACTTATCAAAATAAAAAAATACGTTTTTTTAATTACTGGATCCTAAGGCCGAAATAAAAATTCTCCTCTGTGGAAAAAAATTTAATTAAATAATTAGCAAAGGAAAAGTACAAACCATAAATTTACCTCATATTTTTTCATTTTGATAAATATTTATAATTTAAAGCTCTTTATTTTTTTTCTTATATTTTTTCTAATATGGAATCTTCTCTAGAAATTGCATCAAAAGCAAAAATAAGAATATCAAGATTATTGAAACCATAAATTATGAATATTTTTTGATAAAAAGTGATCGTTATTTTCTTTACATTAAAAGTCTTTAGAAACAAAATTTTACTTGTATTTACTTTTAGTGACTGATAAGATTGCAATGTGGAATATAATGTTTATAATCGTTGTTAATGTATTGTTAAAATCGAGAGTACCTCTTTTTAAATGAAACACCCGTTAGGTGGGAATTAGGATCGCGTGATTCTATTCTGCACTTAAAAAAATAAAGAGCAAAACTTTCCTCCCATACTAATGACACGCGAAGATAATTTTCATGACCATAGTCTTGTGCATAATGGAATTACACAGTGATGCAAATGAAATTTTCAGGAATTTGATACTTTATTAAATTAGCATACGTATAAAAATCCAAAAAAATTTAAAAGATAAATGTATTTTATTTATTTCTTTTTAATTAGTATTTTAATTCTCATTATCTTTACAAAATTATATTACAATATAATTTGGCTAGAAATCTTGTTTTTCAGTTTCATGTGAAAATAAAAAATTTTCAATGAAAATAAAAAATTTGTAATGAAAATTAAAATATTAATAAAAATAAATAAAATAAATAAAAATATTTTCACGTGAAAATATTTTCCACTTTAATGAAATGCTTTGAAATTTTTTTGTGATTTCTGAAATCTCTTGAAATACCAGATTCTGTTCAAATTATATACAAGAATTTTTAATACCTCGCTAATTCTTTATTTCTGCAATAATTATTTAAACAAATACCGTTTCAAATAATATTTTAAAAATGAAAATTTATCAAACTCTGAAAATGACTAAAATATCTTCAAGGATATATTACTCATTTCGGATATAACCGAGAAAAAGATAAAAAATTGATTTAACATAATAATCAATATCCTAGACCCCAATAATCATCGTTTTTATTAACAAAATAGTTATTTTTTGAAGAAACTTAAAAATCAATTTAGGTACTCAAAAAATTTGTTATTGTTTTCTCATTTTTCTCAGTCTAAAATGACAAATAAAATAGCCTCTGAGTTTCATTTGGAGATGTTTTGTATCTCCAAATGAAATTTTGTAGAAAATTGATAAATAAATTGATTTTATTTTGCATAAAATGTCATCCCCCCCCCAACACGCTTTAGTTTTGGAAAACAATTAAAAATTGTATTTTCTAGAGGAAAAATATTTTTTCTACTGGAAGGAATAGTTCATCACTATTGGGAATTTCAAGAAAGAACTACTTTCGAGTTTCGGATTTGGAGAGAGCAAGAATATCGAACTGCAAGAAGATCAATTGAAGCTGGGGTTTGAATTCAAGCGCCCCGCGCATGCGCAGTGACTTGCAACCAATCACCTCGTTGGCAGCAGCCGTGCATCTGTGTCTGTCGCAAACACCAGAAAACACTGCGGTTCGATATGATATGGGTTCTATAAAAATGTCTCGATTTTCCGCAAATCCATGTCCATCGTTTTTTGCGTGAGAGCGCGTACCTCGCGTGCTTTTCGCGTTCCTGACATTTCCTGATTTGACAATGGGCCAATCCTCGAGCAAGAGCAGTACCGGTCAGAGCGGTGAGTAGATTTTACTTCTGACTTCCTTAATGAGTTGCTAGGCGACGATCCTGCAGGTTCCCCACTTGACATGTGTCACTTTACACTCTTTTTCGTGTATCTTCCTCTTCACGTCGCTCATTTCTCTCATCATGCTTTTGAAGCTTTGATTATGCCTTACACGACCCTTTTTGCCCCCACTGAACTTCTATCGATTCCGAGAAGATTCATTGATGATTTCGCCGAAGACTAATTTTGAGGTTAGGTTGTAATCACGTAGATCTGAACCTTGTTAATTTGTTTTTTTCGATTTGATGATTTATTTATCCGGTAATAATAGAATTTCTGGTTTAATTTGAATGTGATTTAAATCGTCGTTTGAAAAGAAAATTGAGAATTTTTACAGTTATTTTAGAATTTCATATTGTAAGGTGGCTGACAATTATGTTTTAGAGCAGGTTTTCTTGGAATTTTTAAAAAATTATTGCTAGCGTAGGAATCTTCAGAATTAAAATTTCTATGGGATACATTGATCTTGAAATATAAATAAAAGGATTGACACCTGTTACGTCTACTTAATGTTTTACTCTCTCTTTCAATTCTAGGTTAATTGACATATTTTTTAAAATCATCTGCCAGCAGTAATAAAATATGGGTTAATGATTACTTGTCAATATACAAATGTCATCCCTAATTCTTATTTTACCTCCAAATTGCTTCAATTATTGAATCTAATTTCTAATATTATTTTCTACTTAAGATAAGTATATAAAAAACCTTTCATTATAAAAAGATACAATTTAGACCTCCTTATCATCTTACAAGTTATCTTGTTCATTTGTGTAACAATGTTAACTCAACTGTACTATAAAATGTAATAAATTATAATTTTAGTTCTCAATTTGGACTGATGAAAGTGAAAATATTTTCATTCATGAGAAAATTATGAATGGTAGCTCGTCAACAAGAAGTACTTTAGTCTAAGAATTTTGTTTATTTCTGACCATTTTACGCTAACGTTGATTACCTAATCTATGTTTGTGTTTTTCGTTGAAAAGAGTGATCAAAGAACAGAGGTAGTTGCTTACAGATTTCTGTGTTACCAATAGGCATGCAACGAAAGTAAATAAGTGGATAGCCCACAGCGACCTCTTTTCAGCATTTTGGTAGCTTAAAACTTAAAAAGTTTCGTTGGTAAGAGCTATTTTTAATCAAAGAAAAGTTTTTTAAAAATTTCAATCAATTTTTAACAAAATAATAATGTTGGCTTTTACATGTAAAAGCCAACACATTAACGTGTTCTGTCAACACAAATGGCTGATAATTGAGTAAAATTTCAATAATTTTTATTTTGGAGTATTTTCCAATCAAGGGTTTAAGTCAAAAAGTTGCAATTCCAATAAGGAAGTAGTTTTTTTCAAATTACAAAAGATAATATTCTTATATAATAATATTCTTCATTTTCATTTGAATTTTTATTGAGAGGTCACAATCCAGTTTATTAGAAAGATTTGTAATTTTGTTTTGTCAATACAAAAGGTTGACAATTGAATACAATTTTTAATCATTTTTATTTTGGTTTATTTTTATTGATAGGTCACAATCCAGTTTATTAGAAAGATTTGTAATTTTGTTTTGTCAATATAAAAGGTTGCCAATTGAATACAATTTTTAATAATTCTTATTTTGGTATATTTTCAGTAGAAAAGCTACTGATTATTATTATGATAATTATTATGATATGATACATTATTAAAAGTTGTAATTACAATAAGAAATTAATTTTTTCAAATCACAAAAGAGATTTTCTCTGGAGACAATTTTTATGAGTTACCAGAATTTTTTATTTGTCTTTATTACCTAATTAATGCCATATTTAATATTCTTCATTCTCATTTGTTTTTTTATTGATGTCACAGTCCAGTTTGTTAGAAAGATTTGTAATTTTGTTTTGTTAATACAAAAGGTTGACAATTGAATACAATTTTTAATAATTTTTATTTTAATGTATTTTTCCAATCAAGGATTTAAATTACAAAGTCACTGGTCAGCTATTCATTATTTTTTTGTTTTTGCATAAAAGTAGAAATCCAAACATCCAATAAAATTCATAAAGAAAATTGTAACGGGCTTGATCTTTTTATTCTAAAGACAATAATGGCAATTGCGACAAAATAACACACGTTACTTAAAAAAGGTCAAGCCCGCCAAAATTTCCTTTATATGTAAATTGTTTTGGATGTTTGGATTTTTACTTTTATGCAAAAACAATGTCACTTTATTTGGCAAATTTCAGTGATTTAATTACTTTTATTTGCGATAAAAAATTGATATTTTATTTGGCAACTGTCATTGATTTCATGATTTTTATTTGTGATATTTTCAAGCTTCCTTTTTTAAACTGATGATTTTTTTATGAATTACCCAAATTTTTTATTTAAGTCTCCATTTATTCAGCGTATAATAATTGAATCGCACATGCATTTACAAACAGAAATATTTCTCTGATGTTATGCATCTGAAACATTTGGTTTCTAGGCTAAAATTGTGAAATAAAATATCAATTTTTTATCGCAAATAAAATTAATGAAATCACTGAAATTTGTCAAATAAAATGACATTGTTTTTGCATAAAAGTAGAAATTCAAACATCTAATAAAATTCATAAAGAAAATTTTAACGGACTTGATCTTTTTATTCTAAAGACAATAAGTAATAGAAATTGCGACAAAATAACACACGTTACTTAAAAAAGGTCAGGCCCGCCAAAAAATTTTCTTTATAAATTGTTTTGGATGTTTGGATTTTTACTTTTTTGCAAAAACAATGTCACTTTATTTGGCAAATTTCAGTGATTTCATTACTTTTATTTGCGATAAAAAATTGATATTTTATTTGGCAAATGTCATTGATTTCATGACTTTCATTTGTGATATTTTCAAGCTTCCTTTTTTAAACTGATGATTTTTTTATGAATTACCCAAATTTTTTATTTAATTCTCCATTTATTCAGCGTATAATAATTGAACTGCACATGCATTTACAAACAGAAATATTTCTCTAATGTTATGCATCTGAAACATTTGTTTTCTAGGCTGAAATTGTGAAATAAAATATCAATTTTTTATTGCAAATAAAATTAATGAAATCACTGAAATTCGCCAAAGCAAATGACATCGTTTTTGCATAAAAGTAGAAATCCAAACATCCAATAAAATTCATAAAGAAAATTTTAACGGGCTTGATCTTTTTATTCTAAAGACAATAATAGAAATTGCGACAAAATAACGCACGTTACTTAAAAAAGGTCAGGCCGGCCAAAAAATTTTCTTTATACATTTTTTTGGATGATTGGATTTTTACTTTTTTGCAAAAAGAATGTCATTTTATTTGGCCAATTTCAGTGATTTCATTACTTTTATTTGCGATAAAAAATTAATATTTTATTTGGCAACTGTCATTGATTTCATGATTTTTATTTATGAAAATTTCAAGCTTCCTTTTTTAAACTGATGATTTTTTAGGGGGATAAAGATCGTGTTCTTTATTTCTTTACTCCTGTTTTTTTTTTTTTGTTTTCCAGGCTAAAATTGTAAATAGAATATATATCTCTATATATATATCTATATATATATATCTTCTCTTTACAAAATCGG
>JBAGKK010122820.1:0-25089 GCA_037177015.1 Euceroptres primus
TGTTTACGTTTAGAGATAGATCGATTTAGGCGAAGGCCATTCAGGCAACCCCCGAAACCCGTCATAAATGGAGGTTTTAGTGTACTTTTTAATTTATTTCGAATGGACACAAAATGGAATTAATATGTTTTTTGCAGAATATTCAGTATCAGTATTATGGTGCTGGATTATTATCGACTTACGATAGATTTCCTGAGCACCAGAAACTCATTGTTGGAAATAAGAAGAAGAAGGAAAGAAGGCCGGATGCCAAAGTTATGAAGAATAAAAAAGATAAAGGAGCGCGGCAAAAGGCGTCGGATGATAGAGTAAGAAATTTTAACACAATTTTATTTGACATTTCTAAAATCGGTGACTTGATTTCTTGCAGGGTTGTAATTATCCAGAGGATGATTGGGATCGAAGTGGGTTGAGAGACGATGAGTTGGATGAGGCCGAATTGGAAGCTGCCATGAAGTATCAACCGCGAGGTCGTGGTAGAAAAAAACATAATAATAAAAGTCCTGAAGTGATGGCCTTGAGGAGGAGAAAGATTTGGATAATGATGTCAAAAAAGGAGCTCGGAAAGGTGCAAAGAGCGAAGATTAACAATCACAAGGAGATGTTAATTAGTTGTAAAAAAGTAGCTCAACATTGTATGAAATACTGGAGGCATAAAGCGATGCAGGTAAGTTTCGTTCTATTTACCCTCGCTATATTTTGAATTTTTAATAAATTTAATATTCTATTCAATGGTAAATATTTTTTATTTTAGTCGCAGAAGAACATGAAAGAAACTATATGGCGTGCAAAAAGGTTGACGAGAGAGATGCAATCTTACTGGAAACGCTACGATCGTGTGGAACGTGAAACGAGGAGAAGATTAGAAAAAGAAGCAGAAGAGCAGCGAAAAATGGACGTCGAGCTAATTGAGGTCATACAAATAATTTTTAAATGGTTTTCATATTGAGCACAATGTAAATACATCTTATGGATTGTGGATAAAATTTTTACTCTTCGTAATTTATGTTTAGGCGAAGCGCCAACAAAGGAAACTGAACTTCCTCATCACTCAGACTGAGCTTTACGCACATTTTATGTCTCGCAAAATAGGCAAAGTTTCCCCAGAAGAACAGCTGCGAATCTTGAATCAATTGGACGAGGAGAAAAATCCTAGACTGGTTGGAATCGACGATTACGATAGGTAAAAAGAAACTAAACTAAAAATATCAGTAAACTTAAAAAAATTAACAAATATTGTAAAAATGACAAATTTCCATTTTTCGGAAAAAGTGGCAAATGAAATCAATCAGGGCCTTCTCAATAAATAAAAATTTCCCCCTTTCTTTGTGGGAGATGTTTGATACAAATCTCTTTGTTACAAATTAACGTTTGCTGGTTGGCAGCATCAATTAAAAATACAAGTGAACTTGGCAACAACTATTGCAAAAATGCCAAATTTCCACTTTTTGGAAAAAGTGGTCAATGAAATCAATCAGGACTTTCTGAATAATTAAAAAATTTCCACCTTTCCTTGGTGGGGACGTTTGCGTCGCGTCTCCTCGTTACAAATCAACGTTTGCTGTTCGGTAGAATAATTGAATATACAAGTAAACTTAGAAAGAAGCCGCAACGATTGAAAAAATACCAAATTTCCATTTTTTGGAAAAAGTGGCCAATAAAATCAATCAGGGCTTTCTCAATAATTAAAAATTTTCCCTTTTCTTTGTGGGGGATGTTTGATACAAGTCTCCTTGTTACAAATCAACGTTTGCTGGTCGGCAGCATCAATCAAAAATACCAGTAACTCCTTGATGTTTTTCTGCTTTTTATTATAGTGAGACCATGAAGCAGAAGGCTAAAAGAAATGCGACAGAAGCCTTCGATAGTGAAAGGGCGAGAACAAGACAGTTCGACGCTTCTGCAGGTAATCAGGAATTGCGGTTGAGCGACACTCCAGAAACTCTGGAACACCCTCAACCTGCAATTTTCAAAGGGAATCTTAAAGGGTACCAATTGAAAGGAATGAATTGGTTGGCGAATCTTTACGACCAGGTTTGTATTATATCTCCATTATATCAATAGTGAAATAAGATTGATACTTTATTTTAATGTATCTATAAAAAATTCATATATTCCTGTAGGGTATCAGTGGAATCTTAGCAGACGAGATGGGTTTAGGAAAAACTGTGCAATCGATAGCGTTTTTATGTCACGTTGCTGAAAGATATTGTAAGCCAATAAAAAGGAATTTAAAAAAGATAGAAATATGAAAAAAAAACGTGTGGTTCATGTCTCAATCAATTTAAGAATTGAGGATGATTAAAGTTTTATTTTCACAGCTGTGTGGGGACCTTTTCTGATCATCTCACCAGCGTCGACGCTGCACAACTGGCAGCAAGAAATGGCAAGATTCGTGCCTGGATTTAAAGTCGTACCCTATTGGGGAAATCCTCAGGAAAGAAAGATTCTTCGTCAGTTCTGGGATACCAAAGATTTGCACACGAAAGAAGCTTCTTTCCATGTGGTGATAACAAGCTACCAGCTTGTTATCACGGACTACAAGTATTTCAACAGAATCAAGTGGCAGTACATGATTCTTGACGAGGCACAGGCTATCAAAAGTACAAGCAGGTTTGTTGATTTATGATTCATGTTATTTTAAAGATATAATAAATAATAAATAAATAAAATATGAAATTTCAGTATGAGATGGAAGTTACTCCTGGGCTTCAGTTGTCGAAATCGACTTCTTCTGAGTGGAACGCCGATTCAGAACAGCATGGCAGAACTCTGGGCGTTGCTTCACTTCATTATGCCGACTTTGTTCGATTCCCACGACGAATTTAACGAGTGGTTTTCTAAAGACATCGAAAGCCACGCGGAAAACAAAACAGGGATCGACGAAAGTGAGTTTTTATTCAATAATCTAGTAAAGAGTACCTCGGCGAACTAATTTCGAATTTTAAATTTTTATCTAATTTTAAGAGCACTTGTCGAGGTTACACATGATCTTGAAGCCCTTCATGTTAAGGAGGATAAAAAAGGATGTGGAGAATGAGCTCTCAGATAAGATCGAAGTTATGGTCTACTGTCCTCTTACCACTCGACAGAAGCTACTTTACTCTGGTAATTCCATTAAAGCTTGACTTTAATTTACATTTATGGGCAATTGCTAAAATGTGATTTTTTCGTAGCGTTGAAGAAAAAGATAAGAATAGAGGATCTGCTTCATTATACTGTCGGCGGAGGAGACGCTATGCCAAACGATAAAAATTTCACTTCGAATCTGATGAATCTAGTCATGCAGTTCCGTAAGGTTAGTCTATTTTTAGACTCATATTCTCCTTTATTGACTGCGATTTCATATTTTTTAAATTCAGATTTTAATTGAAGCTAATTGTATTGATGTAGGTCTGCAATCATCCGGAACTTTTCGAGCGTCGGGACGCAAGATCGCCTTTATTTATGAAAGCAGAATCTTACGAAATGCCAGTTCTTTTATACGTCGAAGGTTTACTAAGCGAAGCTTTGCCATCTAAAATTCACCTACTGTACAACAAATTCTTTATTTTTGCAACAGAGTACATTCACAAGTCTCTGTTTTGTGAAGAAAATAATCCATCCAGCTTCTCCTTCAGTCGGTTAATTAATTTATCGCCTATGGAATTGAACAATATCTTCGTCGCCGGCATTATTTTTAGGTAGTTGTGTTATCTTTCCTTACTTGAAATGAAAAAATGCCGTATTTCAAATTAAAAATTGTAGTTATAATATTAATTATAATATTCTAAAATAGACTTTGTCACGCAACGATTTTGGAGAAACAAATAAAAATAAGGCGCCACTGGGAAGATTGGTGGGTCGAAGAAAATACTCCAGTGCCTTCAAATATCATTGCAATTTTAACAAGGAAGATAGAGGCTACGTCTTCTGCGACAGAAGAGTTAATCTTCACGACAGAAATCGTCAAAGGACAAGCTTTCTACACTCATACGACTCATTCTATTCACTTTATGCCTGAAACTGTCTCTCATAGGATATTGAGAAGTAGTAAAGCGTTGAAAGATCCATTGAAGGTATATTGATTTCTAGTGAAATGATTTTTGAAATTTAATATCCATATTACAATTATTTTAAATAGTTACAGAGAGCAATAGCCAGTGTTAAATCGGAACAAGGAGAGGAACCAAAACTGCCATTGTTACCTGAACACCCGCACACGCCTCGAGCTCCTATACTCAGATATTGTCAACAGACATCTCTTCCATCCTTCATCTGTGATACTAATCCAAAGGTATAGAATTCTTCTCATTATTGTTTAGTTATTTTAATTTTACTTATCTGCCAAATAGCAGCTGATAGACTTTTAAATCATTTTGTCAATTTAGGTTCAAGTTAGTCCAAGAAAACTTTACGTGAGTAGCAGTGCTGCCTCTTGTGCATGGAAAAGACACGAAGAATGTGGCGGACTGTTTGGACAATTTGTATTATGGTTGGGATGTGAAAGAGCGCTCAATTTAACACCTTTGCAAGGAAGAATTGGACCAAGAATAGAGTCAACTTCATCAACGTTCTCGTATCAGAAGCCAGGAGGCCTAGTCGCTTGTGCACCAATCAATGGATGGTCTAACATCATAGTTCCAGGTAGTTTTCTTTCATGTAATTAAAAATTAGAAAACAAGAAAAACAAATATTCAATGTCTAAAGAGAAAATTAAAATCAGAGAAAAATAAGAATAAAGAACGTTAATAATTGGAAAATTTTGACAAATGTTTCTAGACAAACAAACATTGGTAACAGACGCAGGCAAACTTTCTGTGCTCGATAGCCTTTTGAAACGACTCAAGGAACAAGGTCACCGAGTCCTCATTTATTCACAAATGACTAAAATGATCGATTTACTAGAGGTGAAATATTATTTTTAGCAAAATTCAATCTACTTAACTAACTTTTTGAATTTCCAAGTTGATTGATTTATTATTAATTTCTAATTTAAACGATTTTTCATATTTTTTAGGAATATATGTATCATAGAAAGCACACCTTCATGCGACTGGACGGTTCGTCGAAGATTTCTGATCGTCGAGACATGGTGGCAGACTTTCAAAAAAGGTATTTGAAAAATTGGGTGATTAAAAATAATTTTTGAATAATTTTACACAAATTTTGATGTCATTTTACATTCAATACCTACAAATTAAATATTAAATTAATTTAAATTTGTTCTTTTTCTTATAATTATTAATTTCTCTTTGGATTTGATTCTTTTTCAAAAATATTCTCATTTTATATCTTCCTCTTTAAATTCCTTGAAATTCATGTTCAGTCGCTGGGAGCCTCGAAAAGGATTTCTCTGTGGAAATCCTTCAAGTGTGCATTGGAACCCCAATTCATTTACATACAAATACGCACGGTAGTTGCTCGCACGTTAAATCTGCACTCTTCATGTTTCAGAGCGGACATATTTGTCTTTCTGCTGAGTACAAGAGCTGGAGGCCTGGGAATTAACCTTACAGCCGCAGACACGGTTTGTATTTAAACAAATTTTCTTTTCATTTCATCTAAAATTAATTTAAAGCATAAAATTTAATTATTCTTTGTATTTAAAAAGTAAAGAAAGAGCGATTTGATTTAATTAATAATGATGTCCAGATAAGAATTTTTGATCATTTACAAAATTTACGTAGTATTCAAATTCTAAAAAGTAAAAAATTTTTAAATTATTTTTTAATTGGCTTAATAACTTAATTTACTATTAAACTTTCTGTTAGACATAAAATTTATATCATTTTTTAATGAGATCGTTATTTTTTAAGACTGATGCACTGATAAGTAAAAAAGATACATCGCGTGAGAAAACGCGGAACGGGATGTCGTATTTTCTTTTCTTTCTTTGTTTTTTTACTAAATTTCCTGAAAATAAAGAATTGCTGTAAGATTGTCCCCCAATATCCAATATAGCCATCGATCCAACAAATCTGATTTATTCAGAGGCACGCCAAGAGTCCACGCCAACAAGGCTGATATTATTCCACGCTTCATGAAATATGATGCGTTACAATCTCTTTTTAATGGACACTCGTTTGCCATCGAAATGTGTCAGGAATCCACAATGAGTTTTACATACTTTTTAGGTCTTTACAGAGAACCTAAATACCTAAAATATTTATTCGCACGTGAAATCCAATCTAAAAGAATCGATACTTTACTTTAAGATAATTTAAAAGTCTTACAGCTTTAACTGAAGGAAAATATAAAATTGTGCATTCTAAACTTTTTTAATTCGCATTCCAGACATTTTTGACTATTTTTTCTGGGAAATTCCCAGAGAACTTCTGGTAATGGACGTTTGACATAGATGGAATAGAATTTTTTACATGGAAGATAATATTAATAATTTGATTAAAAATTATTTGTAGGTGATATTCTACGACAGCGATTGGAATCCAACAGTAGATCAGCAGGCGATGGATCGCGCTCACAGGTTGGGTCAAACCAAACAGGTCACTGTTTATCGATTGATCTGCAAAGGCACCATAGAGGAAAGAATTCTCCAGAGGGCCCGAGAAAAAAGCGAGGTTCGTTAATTTTCTCCTTTAATCAACTATCATCCCGGATTTAAAACATCAACTAAATAACTAATGTCGTTTATCAATAATTTATGCTATTAATTTATACTTAATAAAATTGATACTTGTGTATTCTAATTTACTTCATTAAATTCCAGATTCAACGAATGGTAATCAGTGGAGGTAATTTTAAGCCAGATACCTTGAAACCAAAGGAGGTTGTATCTCTCTTACTTGACGACGAGGAAATTGAAGCTAAATGTAAGTAATCTTCTAGAACCTAAAAAATGAAGCAGATTAAAATTATTTTTTACGCCTAGTTTCATGAAACAGAAAAGAATCTTGAATTTTCCAATAAGAAGTCTCACCCTGTTTCCCGATTGGCTTTTAAAGAGTCTTGAGAAAATTTGAAAACATATTTAGTAATTTGGCAAGAATAATTTTGAAACGTAGGAATAGTGAGCATTGATTTCGAGATTGGAAAGTGTTCGATAAAACGAAATCAGAGCGTTCTAGAACAGTTACCAAATGTAACGATGAGCCCGGTTCTCATTGGACATGCTTAAGTGCATCGGGAGATAAGGTCGGTCGGTGAGGACGATGGCATGCATACCACAGGCAATTACATTATGCTCGTTAGGTTATGCTAATGTCCTAATAACGAATAATAACAAGCACAAGTAATGAAATGAGCTGCCCTCGCGTACGCGTCCGTATATTTCAGACAGTCAACGGAGCGAGGAGAGAAAGCAGCACACGGAGGATACTCGCCTTGAGTTAAGCCTACACCACAAGGAGAGGGACCGGAAGAGGAAGCAAACCACGCTTCCGGTCAAGGTAAGCCCGCGCCCTTATGCACAATCCGTCGCTTCGTTCCTTCTCTGCTTCTTATTCGTTTGTCCATTCCTTAATTTAATTTATTCCTTTTCTTTTGCTTTGATTTCCTTTTTCAATCCTCTTCTAATACCTCTACCTCTTCAATTTATTTTCAAAATATTTCTTTAAAAAACAGTTACAATTATAAAAATTTTTAATTAATAAGTACTTAAAACTTCAAAACAAGCGTTCTTAAGGAATGATCATATTATCTTAAACTCTGAAATAAAAATTTTTAAAAAGGCATGCAAGTTCTTCATGGGAATGAAAGATTAACAATAATTTAATAATAATAAATTAATAATAACGGAAAATTTATATTTTTGTAGAGCGACGCAAAGAAACCGTGTCTAGAAGAAATTGAGATATTTAATACAAGTGAATTATCGCAAGGCAGTCAGAAATCGGGATCGAACCTGAATAAAACGCAACGCTACTCTCAACAAAATAATCATCAAAACCTGCAACAGGCACCTGACTTTGTTAATGACATTGGAAATCCAGTCAGTCCAGAAAAGTCCGAGGTTCGCATCTTCATTATTACTAATTAAATTTAAATATAAATATAAATGCAAATATAAATATAAATTTATAAATTTGCAACTTATACTTTTTATTTTTCAGTTTAATTAACTTAATTTTTTTATATTACAGGATGAAACGAGTAACGAGGGCTTGGTCGTCGACGTGGACGGTCCAGTCTCGGCGACAGACTTTAGGAATTCTCGATTACCTTCTCAATTTGGAGAACCACCAAAAGTCGCTCGACTGGGTCATCACTTCACCTTCGGCTCGGGCACCGGGGTGCGGATGCGACCAAGTGTTCGAGGCACTAGTAAACGAGGGAGACCTCGAGGATCCCGTAGAGGTGGCCCCATAGGAGGCAAAGGCAGAGGGATGCTTTTGCTCCATCCACCATCCATTAAGAATTCCATTTCCACTGGTCACCTGTCGCCTTCAACCTCCCCCTCGCACTCTTCCACGGTCCCCAGTGACCCGAACCCGCCGCAGTATGGTGAGTATCCATCTGTTGTTTTTCTTCCACACTTAACACTTTTAAACCAAAAAATAAACGGCTATTTAACGCCTGCGTTCTGCGCAATCCAAACAAGATCTTATCTTTAGTACTTCTCGGAAAAATATTTATTGACATCACCTTTTTAGTCCTCTCTTCTCTATATTTTTTATAAATTGTGAGATAAGGTTTTTCAAAGGTGTAAAAAATCAACGTCAGTTTGGCAAAAGGGCTTGAAATTTTTTAAAATTTTTCACGAAAAACAAAAAACATTTCTAGAAATAGAGTTTTCAATTTAATTGGAATTGGACAGACAGTCGGGACAAGGTTAGTCAAAGCGCATATTTCTTCAGGTTTTTATTTTAAACAGTTTTTTTATAATTTTTTTTTTAAATCGAAATGTGGAAAGTTTTTTTCCGATCAAATAATCGATCAAATGTTTCAGTTGACTAAAGAATCACAGATTTTTTTTCATTCAGAATCTGTAGAAAAATTTTAACTGTTTTTTTTTTCACCGAAATCTGTCTGCAGATTCCGAATGAAAAAATGTGTAATCTCTATCCGATTGGAACTTTTGATGGCTTATTTAATCGAGAATAAAAATTTTTTGCATTTCGACTAGAAAAAAAATTGGTTAAAAAAACTGTTTTAAACGAAAAACCTGAGGAAATAGGCGCTTCGACTAAATTTTTTTCATAACTATATTTTGCAAATCTTCCTTAAAAAAGGGAAAAAAAGCTAGAGAAAATCGATAAATTTTTTAATGCATAGTCGAAACAAAAAAAATTTGGTCGGAAAATTCAGTCAGTTTCAAGTACTAATTTTACTTCTGCTTAAAATTTAAATATTTAAATATTTAAATTTGCGACCCAGTTTTGAATTATCCTCGAGAGAGTTATAAAATCTTGAGCCAACAGTTGTTGAATAACGAACGAAAGTCCCTAACGAATTGCTAGAAGGGAGTGCGATAAAGCGCGAATCGATGCCTTTAATCCTCGCCGGGTCTTTGGTCGACCTCCCCTTTGGCACTTGGTCAGGTTCTCATGGGATTTGCAAATACGCACAGTCTGCGGTGATCCCCAAAAGCAGCATCGAAATTCCCTCGCGAGCACATGTGTGCTCAAGTGATGCGAACATTTACCCGAGGGAGGACCGCGAAGGGGATTTTTCACGACAAAACGTCCTGAAAAGCGTCGTGACTCACTAATCTAGATTAGGGGAGTCTGGGCCCTTTCGCAAACTTTTCAGCCTTTCACGCAGAGTCTCTTTATCAAGCTCACACCCAGTGTTTACGATAATATTTACGATTTTAATGGTGTAGGAATTACGCTCTTGTTTTACGATGAGCTTACAATATAGCTTGCATTACATTTAAAAAAGAGAGGTGTTATTCTAATTTAAGAGACCACTTGTAATTTAGAAGCGTCCCTGTAATCTAAATTTGATTATTTTTAAATTCATATCTAATGGTTGAAATTAATTTTAAAAGAAATCTCGAGCGTTGAAGTACAAAATTAAAAGGTTCTATCAAGTAAAAGATAATATCAAGACGAGTTCATAACTTCCTGTTGGGATAATTAAAAACTCTGATATGTGAGTAATAATATATGTTTTTCAGAAACGTAGATTTATATTTAAAGTATTGAAATTCAGGTTGGCTGCAGGTCAAGGAAAACCTGAAAATCATGGAAAAACCAGGAATTTATAAAACTTTGCTGAAAGGTGAAGTGAATTCAAGAGTTAAGTTTTTGTGATTAAAGTTTCTATTTAGAAAGTTTAGATTGGATTTAAAAAGCTGACTTTTTAAGAGTTCGCAAATCTTGGAAAATGCATGTAGACAATTTAGGATGAAGGGGAGTGTGTGATAAGAATGACGTGCAAATACGTGAACTGCAGGTACGTTAATATTCGTATGTACCTGTTTACGTAGAAAGAAAGGAGTCTGCTCGCTTGTCGTCGGAGCGAGTGGATAATAGCAGGTGCAGAGCGAAGGGGGCAGCTGCGATCGATGCTCTTCTTAGGTTTTTGGAACTTGTGCCTCTCTCCTTCTTTTCCTGCTTCTTTTTCACACGTCTTCGTCTCTCTTTTGACTCCTTTTATGCCTGATGTTTCCCTGCCCCCCCTTTCTCTCTCTCTCTCTCTCTCTCTTTCTTTTTCTCGTTTTTTCCTTTTCCCTTTCCACCATATCCATCTTTCATATCCATATCTCATGCACGAGATATTATAGATATGTAAGAGAGACGACTTAAGACTGACGAATATGTGTCCCTCCAGCTGTTAGCTCACACGGGCTCCAAATACGTTTCGTTTTTTATGACGGAAATGTGGCAAAAGTCATAAATCTTCTCGATTGAATCGCGCACAAAGAAGAGAAATAGAGTCGAGTGGGGTTCATGGTCTGTAATAATTGAGTCTGATCTTGGGGGATACATTTTTAAGTAGTTGATTACTTGAAGATTGGGGCTATTATTTTCAAGTCTTCAGTAGCAGGGGTTTCTTGGATTATAGCAGATTTTTAAATATTTACTGCTTGCTTAGCTGAAAAGATAATGAAGAGTTGTAATTTTGAATGATTTCGAAATTAATCCTTTTGAACGATTATTAAAAAAAAATTTAATTTGATCCCTTTCGTTTCTCAAGTTTTTCAAGGTAAATGATTTTAAAAAATCTGAAGGCTCTCAACTTGGAATACAATCCGGTTGCTGTCAAGTTCGAAGGCTTTTAGGAGCAGATGTTTAATGTTTTTTAATTCGAAGACTTTTAAATTTGAATTGTTTTTATGTTCTACATCTACTCTACAGTCATCAAGGTTGAATAATTTCCAAATTGGAAGATTTGATGCTTAGATTTTCTGAATTGAAAGGCACATGTTCAAAATTTTCTTTATGAATTGATAATTATTTGGAAAACATTTAAAGAGGTGTTTCAAGTTTTAAGCTTTTAGCACCATCTATTGAATGATCTCTCGCAATCTATTGAACTTTGTTGAATCCTTGAAAATTTAATAAAATCTGTTTGCCTAGAGCTGAAAGGAAGAACCAAATTCCGTTGACAGAGATGCTTATATTCCAGTGGCATCGTATTTACCAGGGACACGTGCCGGTTCGTACCGTTCCGTACCGCATATCGTGCTGGATCGCAACTCAACGTTTCTTTCGATTCTATTCGTACCGGCTCATTTCCGAATGCAATTTTCATGCCGACGATGGGACGATGGGATCGCGCGGATCCTGTTTCTACAGAGTCGAGGAACCCTGGGGTTCCTTTGTATAACCAAAGGCGACGGCAACGCGAAAATGAGAGAGCCAAGGGGAACGAGCTGGAGGGAAGAAGGTTGCCGCGGTTGCCGCTGGTCGCGAGATGCGGCAGGATAGGAGGACAAGACAGGACAGGATGGCAGGAATAGCCGGACGGTCGGCATTCCGCGGATCTTTGCGTTCCATTCGCCTTCGGGCTTGCTCGAAACCTCGACCCGCGTACAAGGCTCCTATCTTGCAGGGAGAATCTCGCCCACGCTCTCCCAGGAGCAGGATGATGCGTATAGCTCAAGTCTTTTTCCGTCCTCTTCTTCAGGACAAGAGCAGATATGAAAGTACGTCTAGGGCAGAAGGTCATGTGCGTGCATTAAAGAACGCTAGTTTTACTAATGTCATGTAATGTACTTTCGGTTCCTCTGGTAGACATTTTATGCAAAAGAAAGATGCTGGATTTGTACGAAGATTGCGAAACTGTAGGTCCTCGAAATTTTTTCTTCTCTGGATCTAAATCCCAGGTCTCGTTTAGTAGTTTTTTGTATTTTTTGCTAATTCTTTTCAAGTTGAGAATACTTAATTCCAGCGACTTTCGATTGAGGAATTTCAAACGTTTATTCAAGACCGTTTTACGAGTTTAGTAGTATTGTAAATTTTTCATGAAAAGAAAGTTTCAATAAAAGAATTTTAAAAGATTTAACAATAAATATAAAATGTTAGAAATACTGAAAACTATTTCCAAAAGTCTTTAATAATCAAAGAACTTGCTCCAGGAATTTTATAAAATTGCAAAGAATTTAAATCAAATAAAACGTGTTCAAAAGATTTTTTTTCATTAAACTCCATCTCATTTTACATCCTCAGGATAAAGAAAGGTGAACCTAAAGACGCAAATAGCGCGAACAATTTCCTGGGGGATAGGACCGCTTGATAAACTCTCTTAGTAATCAAGAATGTTCCCCACAGCGTTGCTCATAAGCTCTAAATCAGATAATGGGCGAATAGAGTGCGAAGAAATCCCTTGTTCGACGACTTTCACCCTCCAATTGAAACACACCTACAGAAAAAATATAATCCAAAAGGTTCATTATTTTCGAGATTTGATTGTAGCCTGTAGAGGAAATTGATTCTTACACACTGAAAGTGAGTTGTCAAATTTCTTTGCACCTCTTACTTCACTTATATGTTGGAATCGAAGCCATTCTTGATTTCATCATTTTAAAATTCAATTTACATATTTCAACATATTTTAATGCATTTAAAAATAAAATATGTATTTAAATACTTTGGGAAAGACTATCTTACGTTTTAAATTGTTCAATCGATTTAGAATAAAGGATTATTGTATAGCAACATTCATCTGACTTTTACGTCCTTGTAGGTATTAATTATCTATTTGAATGCTACTTTATGACTGGTAGTGCACTAACAGATCCTGGTAATAGGCAGATATCATCTCTAACATTGTTTGCATGATTTATATTTTACATTTACCTACGCTCTCGTCTAGAATTCTGATAGACATCTACTCAAATGTTTTTTTTTTTTTTATGATATATCAAGGTTCTCATACGTGCATTATGTTCATATATCTAATGATTATTGTAGAAAACATCGTTTCAAGTAGGATAAATATCTGTAATTGAACAAACTGAATCTTTTTTTCCCCTTAATTTCACAACATAAAATAAATTGTACATACAAATATTTTTTTAGATTTAAATTGGAATTTTGACTTCCAAGTTGTAAATCGTTTAAGGAATGTTTCGAGTCTCGATTTAAGGCAATCTTCTTCTTTTAGTGTTGCAATTGATTTACAGAAGAGGGGAAATCTTTTAATCGTGTCGAGGCCAGTAGTTCGCAGGGTTCGAAATCGGATGGTCATCTTGGAAAGGAAATAAGTCGACGATGTGCCTTCGTCGGAGCCCTTGGAATCCTTGGTTGGAGTTGCCATCACCGGCATCTGTCCGATCGCAGGCAGACAGACAGACAAGGGCAGGGAGGGAATTTAATCGGGCGCAAAAGAGGAGAACGAAGAAGATCGGAAGAGAAGTTGAGTGACAGGGTCGAAGGTCAAGGGCCACACGCGGATGCTCCAGTGTCCTTTTCTGCAGATTTTACTGAATTTCCTTCATTTTCTTCTTCAAATTCAGTCCTTCTAATCTGAAAAGTTCTTTCAAATCTCACGATCTTTTTTAAAAAGTTTTCGCCATTAAGTTTGATAAAATTCCTTCAAAGATTTCTTTAGAAATTTTTTAAAATTCACAAAATAGTATACAAATTTATTCTATCTTTAGAATTTCTTGCTTAATTTAGTGAATCAAGTCCGGCAGAAACTTCTCAGACCCACTTGATATAAAAGCATATTTTAACTGAATCTCAAAACAGAATCTCGATGCACCAGATTATTTTTTAAATCGCAATACGTATGCAGAATATTTATCCAATGCAGGAAAAAAATTGTCCTAAATGAGATAGATAAATTAATCTTTTCAGAAAGAAAGATTCTTCTCATGCAATGAATGAATATTACATTCATACGTATGCAAATAAATGTAGGTGGGAAATAATTTTTTTTTCGATTGGCTTATTCAGTGAAGTCATTACCTCGATCATTACCGAAATTTAATTAGACGCTCACTGTTTTTTTTTTGCGAAAGAGTGGAACCGTACGATGTAAAATTAAACTCTCGATACCAAAGCTGAAAGCAGTTAAGGCAGTCGTCGCCTTGTTGGAGTCATATCTGCGATCTCAAAGTCGTAGGGAGAATTTGCGAGGAGCGGGCGTCCTTCGAGCGAAGATCCTCCTCCTGCTGCCGAAACTCTTTTGGCTCTTTACATTCCAATGAGTCTTACAAATCACTGCTTTGCTATTATTCTATGGCTCATGTTTATTAAGGAAACCAGTGCTGATGCTTCTTATTCACTACAAAGGCACACTGCAAAATTTTACTAGAAAAATTACATTTCAAAAATTATTTTTCTTTTTTGGGAATCCAGGTTAAATTGAAGACATAAGAATGACAACTCGGTAAAGACCATTTAGAGTTGGCCCCTAAATTAGGTTATTTTAACTATTACTTGGGAGGCCAACTTCAAATGATCTTTAACGAGTTGTCATTCTCATGTCTTCAATTACACAATTAAGAAAATTGAACTTTTCATATTAAAACCTGAGAATTTGATACATCTACAAAGCTAGAAATACAAAAAAGCACAATAAGTCGTTTAAAGTCTCTGAATAATAAGAACATTTTTTTTATTTCATACTTATTTACAGATCTTTAAATTTTTCTCTCAGAGATTAAAAATGAGTTATTATGTTGAAGAATTAGGAGGAAATAATTTTCTAAATAGTAATCTATTTTTGAGATTCTTTGAAGGCAGACTCGATTAGTATTTATTTTGGCAGTAGATCTGTGATAAAGAGACCACTTCGTTAGTAGGGCAGAGAAAATGCCGAGTAAAATGTATGTGTAAGACGTTCTCTTTATTTCAGTTGCAGGTGCACCACGCAATTCGGGTCCAGCTGAGGGAGATGGCCCGAGTACAGTAGGTCCTCTGGGACCATTAGGCTCTTTAGGACCAATGCCTGGGAGGACAGGACCCACAATTCGAAGAGGTCCAGGCCGGCCACGATTACGACCTAATGGCCCTGGCCATCAGGGACATCGTGGACCGAGTCATCCTCATACGAAGAAGATTCAGAAACCACTACCGGTTCCAATACGATCTCATCACCTCACAAGTATACAGCCCAAGCCGTCCATTTCTTCTTCACTACCTTCTCCAGTACCTTCGTCGTCCTCTGCGTCTTCACAAAACTCCACGATGCTCGGAGAACCTCCACCCTTCGGATTCTACACTCAGCAAACTCCTCCTCGAGGATCGTAGGGCCACGTCGAACTCTTCTAAAAATAATTACCACGCTAAAAATCAGATAATGACCTTTTTGAACCTGAAAGAATTCGGTGGAAGCTAGGAAGAAGCTTAGCAACATGTTCATATATAAATAAGTTTAGGCAGTTACAACTTGAACATTTAGGACATTTAATACTTTTTAAGAATTAAACATTGAAGAACTTTCAAACAAGTGGAACAATCGGATGCGTGACGACTTTGCAGACGATTCGATGTCATGCAATGCCGACGACTATTTCATGGAAAAAAATCGAACAAGCTCGCGTAGGCTAGACTCCTTGTACTACAGTACCTTCAAATGTAATTTGATCTGTTCCAGTGCGACCAAAGACCGAAAATGCCAAGTTCTGATTTTTCTGAAAGAGACAATCTTCGGACGGCAAATTTAATTGGTCGCACGAGACTTCTCCGTTGAGAAATATCATTTTCGTTATTCTCGTTCTTTCATTCAATGTACGTAAGATATACAGTAGAGCCGGTTAGATAAAACTTTTTTTATTCTGAATGTTGTACAAGACGATTACGCTAATTAATTCAATTAATAGAAAGATATTTATTGGCAATAATCAGCCTTGATCTCGAACAGATCTATCATTCACTTACAGTAAATTACTAAATTTGAATCAGATTAATGCAATATTTCTTCTTGAATAATACTAATTATTAGAAACAAAAAATTGTGACCGATTTTAGGGAAATCATTTTTATTTAAATTGAAACATCTCTGAAGAAGCTTTATTTAATGAAACTCATTCTGAACTGTGTAATTTATTTCTATATATTTTCTGTAAATAAATTGCTGTCCAGTCCAATCTTGTCTATTGGATTTAGATTTTTGGAAACAGGATTTTCGTGTTTGCTTTTTAAATCACAGGAGATTTGTGAAGAATATTATCGTGGACTCGTGGTTAGATTAGATTTGGTGAATAGGTGGGGCTGAGCCTGAGCCGAGTGTAGTTTTAGAATTTCATGCATCTGTGTTATCTTCTCGCTGAGAATCTCTGGAGGATCAACCCTCGTACCATTCCTATTTCCCCTGGTGAATCGAATGGCATTCGACGAAAAGACTAAAAGAGAGCGGGATGACCCGACGTGCCGCGGCATACTAAAGACTAAATGACTCTGAGAGGATGCTTTCGAATGAAAAAAAGGATATACACATTCGCACACCGCCTTGCACACCGTCTCATTCGTTTGCATCAAACTATGCCGCGTTCCACTGTGACGCTTCGTTTTATAGTATCCTTGATCCCGCGCGAATATTAAGGCTTAAAAGCTGTGCTGCTTACTTTGTGCTCATAAAACAAGCTTTTTTTTACTCGTGAGTTAAGTTTTCAATTTCTGGAAAACAAGCTGCAAAGTTTTATTCACACTTATCTTTTAATTTATATCTGTTTTTCATGGAAGGGAATCTAGGAACTTAACTTTTTTCTGCAATAATTTCTCAAACAATTTTATTATAAAATTAGTACTTAGATTTGTGATTTTTTGTTTTAAAAGCAAATAATTTTCAAAACTATTTTTTATATTAATTCTACATATTATTTTTTAAATAAATGTGTTTAAAAACTGAAAAAACCTGTACTAATTTAAAGTTAAAAATTTCGAAACTAGGTCATTTTTGGATATTATTTTACTATAATAATTTTTTCCACAATTTCATGTTATTGGTATGAAGTAAAAAATGATGAAAAAAAGAATTTAAGTAGTTATTGTGGAATTTTAAAAATATTTTTTATTTTTATATTTTGTATTTTATAAATGATACCTACCAAATTTGAATCAATAGATTATTACTCTATTTTCAAGTTTTAAATTTGGCACCTTTGTAAGTTGGCGGGAAACTGTTATGTTGTAAATTTCAATTTCAGCTACGTGAATGGCCATTGCATCCTCCAATAAGCAGGCATAGTCCTTCAACGAGTTAAAACTTGTTAATTCTTGGGAAATGCCTAACAGTTAACGGCGAGGAAGATCACCTAATAAATAAAGTACGCTTTGAAAGTGCCAAATAACTTATTTAACTAATTTTTCAAGGATAATGTGGAATCCCGAAAGCTTTATTGTATTAGTGTTGCATATCTCAGCAAAATATGTGCTTTTTCAAAAGTATATGTAGACGTCATACGTAACCAAAGAAGATTGTCGCATCAAGAAAATACTTTTGAAGAATGTAATAACAATTATAAATGCTTATTTAACTAAATTTTCAAGGATAATATGCAGTCACGAAAGTTTTCTTATATTAGAGCACAAAATGTATTGGTTTTTCTAGCGAAATGAAATTTGAGGTTGGAATCGTTAAAATTTTGTTGACATTCTTCCCATCAAGATGCCATCAAGGTAAGAAATTTTATTACTTTATTTTTGTTCCAAAATACATAATTTTCCAACTAAATCGATTTATAGTTTGAGCATAAGTTTTTAAATACGTAACGATATATGTTCTTTCATATAATCATCAGTTTTCCTTATCAAATGTTCAGAAAGTTGTTTACTTTTTGAAAAGCATCAAAAAATTTACACTTGGATTTTACATTTAAAAAGCTGAACATATTGACGTTCAGAGTCCTGCACGTGCCGAGTGAACTCAGCCCAGCCCAGTCCGCGTGTCGTGGGCCGGGCTTTTTGACAGCCCGTTTGCGAAACAAAAGACTGTAAACCCAAGCCCGTGAAAGCTCAGTCCGGCCCGGCCCGTTTCTTTATAAATCATGAAAATTTTGAACAATTACGTTCATTTACAATAGTTTGAATAATTTTCAATAATTACTTTTCATTTTCTATGAATAATAAACAAAAGCCTTTTCAAAATTTGAATTAAATAATGAAAAATGGAGGTATGTAGTGAGTATGGTATATTTTTTAATATAAAAACTAAACACGAATTATATGAATTTTTAATTATTTTCCAATAAATTACTAGTTGTATTTAGGACTTTGAAAGGGTCTGTATTTCAATTAAATTCCTAAAAGTTATGTAAATAACTTTTTGAACAATATTTCAGCATAAAAGTGAAGTTAGGTGAATTGGCCTTCCCATTGTTTTTGTCTATGTATAGAATACAATATTTGGTTAGGTGCTTACAGTATAGAAATTACAATATTTTTGGTTGGTTCCGATTTATTCGGAAAATTATGATATGAAATATTATTAGAACTCAGGATGGCACGAAGCTTATAAAATACAGGTAATATAGATTGAATTTAAAATAAAGTAAACAAATAAAATTTTTTTATATAAACATTCATATAAAAAATTGTTATTTGTTTACTTCATTTTAAATTTAATTTAGGTTACCTGTATTTTATATGATTCGTACCATCCTTAGTTCTAATAATATTTCATATCATAACCTTCCGAATAAATCCACTATATTGTAATTTATACTGTCAGTACCTAACCAAATATTGTATTCTATACACATACAAAAACAATGGGAAGGCCAATTCACCTAATTTCACTTTTATGCTAAAATATTATTCAAAAAGTCCTCTTAAAGACCTAAATACAACTAGTAATTTATTAGAAAATGATAATTAAAAATTCATATAATTCGTGTTTAGTTTTTACATTAAAAAATATACCATACTCACTACAGACCTCTCTTTTTCATTATTTAATTCAAATTTCGATAAAGCCGTTTATTATTCATAGAAAATGAAAAGTAATTATTGAAAATTATTCAAACTATTGTAAATGAACGTAATTGTTCAAAATTTTCATGATTTATAAAAAGCCCGGTCCACGATCCGCGGACTGGGCTAGGCTGAGTTCACTCGGCCCGTGCAGGACTCTGTTGACGTTGGTATATTCGTAGAAAAAATTGTTGTTAAGAAGTACATGAAAAGTAGCATATGAATGAAAAAAAGCTTGAAGATTTCGATAAATATTTAATAATAGTATGTGTATTAATATAATATGTGCATGAAATTTAGTTCCTTGTCTTTCAAGACTCACGAGTACATGAGTCGTGTGTCTGGTTTTCTTGTTTATCAATCAAATGATATTCCTTTCAACAAAGCATGCTGTAAGTATTTGCTCCACGAAAATCAATCGCAAATTATAAACTTTCTGTTTCTTTTCTTACAAAGTGGTTTTATATTTAGCATCAGAGTTTTTGTTTTTCTTTAAAGAAATTTTTGCTCGACATTTTCTCAGACATTAAAAAATATTAATGCCACGAAAGATTTTAAAATTAAGAACAAAATAGTTTCAAATACTTAGGAATTTTAACTTAGAATGGCTTTTAGAATGCTATTTATCGTTTTTAAAAGCGGTTTAATGTTTTTTGTTTTTTGAAAGGTTATTTAATTAAGAAATTAAAAAATTAAGTAATAAAATAAATTACTGATATTTTTTACTTCTTCTGTACTTTATCTTATTTAAAAAAATATTTTGAATTACCTTTATCCTGTGGTATTCTTTGCTCAGAATGTATGGATAAATTTTGTTACCAGCTTAATAAATAATTGGTTTAATAAATAATAAAACCAGAGATAGTTTCTGTTTCTTAGTGATTTATCACACTTGAATACATCCTGAGAAAGAAAACGAACACAAAAATGGTTTTCCTTCAATAAATTTCAGATACTATTTGATTATTTATTAATCATTACGAAAGAATCGTTTATTCTATATAATATAATATATTCAAAATATTGATTTTATGCAGTCTTAAAAAACAAAGCTCTTTTTTCAGTTTACAATCACGCGATATTCAATGATCTGCATAAAAAGTGATGATGCTCATTCAGAAGGAACACACGAAAATTGGACGAAATATTCAGTGGGCTATACCTGCAGCAGCTGCTGATGAGTTACCTCACCATCTGCGTGATTGGATTTCAGTTGGTCGTGGTAAGTCTTTTATTTCCAATAGTAGGTTTATCAAAAAAAGGGGGTGGATCGTGCCTCAGCTTTCCTAAGTCTTTTCACGCCACTTAATCACCACATTACCGCCCTCTCGAACAGATTTAAAGAAAAATTTGAGGCAACAAATTTATCCGAATAAAGAATATATAATTCTTGAAACTCCAAAAATCTTTCCTTTTAAGGAAATTAATTTCGAAATCGGACGATTCAAAGAATTTTAGTCTAATTTATTGAGCAGAATTGAGGAGTAAGCGGCCAAAAATGAATAAGTCCATTTAAAAAAAAATTGAGATAAGCATAGATTCTATATAATTTAGGATCTTTTAGGAATCCGTCTGTCATTGTTATATTTAGAAAAAATATTTGTAGGTAAAGAATTTCTACTTTTAAAATATTGTACTTTACCAAAACTGCATAAATCCAAAGAAATTTTTTAAAAACAATTTATTATAATTTATTGCAGATTTATGAACCTTATGAAGTGTTTTTTAAAAATATGCAAAAAATTTCACGAATTATAAAAAATTAACCAGTTTGACCAATATGATACACCAGTTTTAACCAATATAACCAATTAACCAGTTTTAACCAATATGATACACAGTAGTCATATTTATACGAAATACTTTTATTTTTTTTGTTTCCATTTAAAACTTGAAAAATCTGGTCATAAGCGGGCAAAAGTAAATAAGTCCATTTTAATTGTGTTAATTACTTCAATATAGGACTAGCTAAATATTTTTTTTCTCTCTGATATTTATTGTTGATACCAACTAATTTTAATGCTGAAATTAGAATTTAGATGTTATTATTCGTTTTCAAGATACAGTATTTTTGCAATTATCTCAAAAACATGAAAAATGGACTTCTTATGCACTTTTGGCCACTTACTCCTCAATTAGTACGAGTTATTTTTAACTTTTAAATTTAAAATAATAATTTACCTTTCTGCTGAAATGGTCGATTGCATTCTACACTTACATTAAAGGAAAAGTTCCTTTCATGCTTAAAATTAGTATTTACGCACAGGACCCCGCATTCAGAACCAGCATGTTTTCATTTTTACCAATTTTTGCGTCGTAGAAGGCCTTCATTGAAGGTCAGTCGACAGATGATTCTGGAATGAAAACAAGCGATAGGATGCGAATTCCTTCTCTACAATTATAATAATATAATTGTGTATTAATTAGTACTTGCAGAAAATTATTGTCATTGCTATGCGACTGTGACTATATATTTTTTAAGTTAAATATTAAATTGAAAACTGAAGAACTAAATTATTTTATAAAACGAATAGACAGTTTTATCTAGACTAGAAAGTATATTTAGCACAAAAATTTAGACCAGATTTTTCGCACGTGTTACTCAAGCCGACGTTATGTTCCCTATTAGGTAGGAAATCTGGAGTTTAGAATGAGATGTTTAGAGGTGTCGAAACAGCAATTTCTGACAGCTTTACGAATCTTGAACTCATTTCTAACGAGTTCCAGATTGGCTGAGGGTGTTTTCTCAACCCACAAAAGGCTAGCTAGAGTATTGTGATGAGCGTTGACGGAGCAATTGGTCATCAAAATTCAAAAACGCAATCGCCATGTGGTGACCGACTTGCACAGCCATTTTCAGATCATGATCCTTCTGTCGAAGAGACCTCTATACGAGTACATACTCTTATATGAATATTGAATATTATATATAATATAAAGATATATTATAGATTGATCGAGTAACCAGTCAGAATACAGAGTTGGTGACCGAGTCCTTGTGCATCACACCTGCTTCTCATCCCGCAAACATTTTACTTCCTCGGATATCGCCCTATAGTTAGAACAGGTTTAAGGTTCATTCGGACCTAACGTGACAAATGTGTCTTCTCTCCCTCTCACTTCGCCTCTCTGAATCGTTTGCAAAAGAAAAACATCCTCTTTAGTTTCTTTCTTGCTGCATATGCACGCCATAATTATTTACGGCAGTATAAAGTAAAATAATAATGGAAGAGTAACATAAAATGTTCCAAGTGCAACATTTTATTAGATACTATTTTAAAGTGAAGTGTGTGAAGGACTTTTTTTCTTAAATTACGAGCTCTTTTGTGCTTTTAAGTTGCATTTCTTTGCTTTATTTATCGATAGGGTATATAAGAACTTTTTTTCTAAGATAGACCATTTTAATGGTCTTAAACTTTATTGTGTTGCAAGGCACTTGCCCATGGATTTGAAGGATTTTGCTTAACAATATCGGAGAGGAGAATACGGTTATCGTGGCCGAAATTCCATGTATTCTTAAAATTTCATTCCTGGAAATGAATTGATGCTTGATTGATTTTTAATATTTCATACTGATGTAAAATAGTTTTACCAACTTCTTACCTTGCAAGAAGTAAGTGGTGACCAAGGGACATTCCACGAAAACAGGGACCAAAACTACTTAGATATTGGTCTGTTCCATATATTCTTTTTATATCTACAACTGCGTTGGTCTCATCCATAGCTTTGGCAACTTTCAACATTTTTTCAGAGGTTACGCTCTCCTGAAAATAAATTAAATTATTATATAAATTCAAATTATTATTATACCATAAATTCAACTAGTTCAAAATTTATTGATCTTCTGCTTGGATCTTTTACAAATTTTGAACTCACACAAAATTTTCTATATGGAAGTTCTTTTTCCCCTCCTCAGAGGTAAAGAACGTTAACGGCCACAAGTCTACTCTTAGACTGTTTGTCATTACAATCTTCAACAAACGCATCAACGTTCATACCGTGGTTTAAAAAATATATTAATAATTTACGAAACTCTGTTATTGCTAAAGGATCATCTTTCACATCTGTATAAAAAAAATAATAGCATCAGAGTTTTCAAGGCAGTGTTTGTTTATGTTTTGAAAATAAAATTTATATGTATTTTGCCAGTTGAAATTTTTTTTCAGTTCTTTTTGAGTATTGGCAAATTAAAAAAAGGATAATTTTAATAGATCTTAAAACTCAGGAGAGAAGATTTAAATTTGAAATTATTTCTGAAAATCTTAATCTTGGATCGAAAACTTTAAAGGCTTATTTCCATCCTTAAAACCTTCCACAATGTTAAATATACTTGCAGAAATCAAAGGACTCTTCAATTTCGAAATAGTTTTTGAATTACATTGCTCTGTCATTTTAGCGGCCTCCAATATCAGTTCGTTTTTAGTGTTTTGGTTATGCGTTATGTATAATAATTCATGAATAATAACTAAATCAAACTTAATAGTAAAGTAAACGTTAAATTAAACTTATATTTAAAAAATATTTTCCACTCGTGATAAAAATCAAACAGAAATAGTTCATACGACCCTGACTTGTTTACGTTTAGAGACTTCCGATTTAACGTCAAGACCATTCAGGCCATCCCCGAAACTGGCGTTAAATCGGAAGAGCATTGTAGTTCCATCCATTTGCTTTATTGTTCTAACGCAGTCTGAACAGAAATGAACATCGAACTGTTAGCTTGATAACAAGTGGTTTGTGACGAAACCTAATAATAAGAGGACGTTCATATATTATCATATTTTCCTGGTCATTCAAATGAAGGATTATATAATTTATTTATATAATCAAATTATAACACAAGATGTCATTCAAATTAAAAGCAAATTATGATTCAAAATTTTATTTATCAGGAATAAATCAGGGAATGTTTATGTCAAGGAAAATAATCATTTTCAATGTTTTTCAGATTAGGTTGCTTTGTTACTATTTTAATCATAATGTTACTGTTTTACTACCAAATCTTTATCTCAGTGTACGAAAAATTTCAGGAATTTTAAATCCCAGTCTTACTATATGCACCTAGTTTTTGTTAATTTTCTTTTCTTGCTAAAAGCAAACGAAAGTTCAATGACACTTTTACATGCGAAAATCCTCGTTTACTCTCCCTCTTTTTTTCTCTTTCTCGTTCTCCTTTTTTTCTTTTTTTTCTCTTTCCCCCTTGCCTTGTTTTCTCTCTTGAAGACACGTGCGCATTCTAAAGAGCAGCGGAATTAGTGCGATTCCCATTGAAGAATCAGAAGGTGTAATTGCTAGCTGAATTTTTTCGCGTATCAAAAAAAACTATTGTAGCGGAACCACGTGGAACGTCTGGAGTTCTAAGACTTAAAAGAATATACGACTGTAAGGATGAGATCAGCAGAGAAAAGGGACGAGGAAAAGGGGGAATTGATTGACGAATGGAGCAGTTGATTGATCGATCGAACTACGCTCGTCGGTGGACGCGAATATTCTTCTTTTTGCACCGCTTGTGCAATTAGTACAGTCAATTAATTCGACCAGACGTGCGGACGCAATAAATTTTTGGCACACTTGTCTCACGAGATCTGGAAACATCGTGCATTGGAACGCGTTTACCTTATGTGTACTGGGTGGTCATTAATTATAGCTTTTCCTCTTTCTTATTTTTCGACCTTATCAAAAAGAATTCACGAGTTGGGCTGGTAATTACACTGATCTATAATATATATATATATATATATATATATATCATTATTCTTCGAAGTTTAATATTTCAACGAGTAGACAATTTTCTGTTATCTTAAAGAGAAAACAGAGTTATTATTTATTTATATATATA
>JBAGKK010123040.1:0-25079 GCA_037177015.1 Euceroptres primus
TCGGAATCTTTAGAAATCTCTTGAAATTCCTTGGAATCTATCGAAATATCATGAAATCCTTTACAATGTTTAAAAACTCTCTGAAATCCTCTAGAGATCGGTGAAATCCTCTACTATCCATGGAAATTTTTCAAAATTCTTTAAAATCTGTTACAGTTGGAACATTCTAAAAATTAATTTTTAGAAATCGCTAAAAATCGGCTCAAATCTGATCAGATTCTTAGCAATCGCCTAACATTTTCTAAAATCCTTTACAATTTTTTCGATTATTTTTAGTGACAATTTTCGGTTTAACCAAAACCGTTGGTTATAACATGCTGTTTAATAAATTAAAAATTTTTCCTTGGAATTTGAAAATGTGTGATTTTTAATCTATCTGACTGGGTCTGGGTTTGGTTTAACTTTTTACGACAAAGGACTAGATCAAATAATTTCTGTACGAGTGTGTACTTAAGCAAATGCTCGTCTAGAAAACGTTTGCAAAATTTTGTTTCTTTTTTGAGATTTTTGAAAAAAAATAAATTACTGTGATTACGTAATTGATTAGACAATTTGAGAAATCCATGCAAAAGATCGAGCGCGAAGCGCGAGAATCGTGATGAGAATATGTTCCTTAAAGTCCATAGAACCTTAAGTAAGTTAATTGCCGTCTAAACTTGAAATCAAAAACAAAGTTAAAAATCTCTCTAAAAGTCCTGAGCGCTTTGAAAAAATTAATCATGATTTAATTTCTAAAACATCAATAAAATGTTACTGAGTCGCAAGCATAATCGCCTCAAACTTATTTTAATAAGAGAGAAATTCAAGTATCATGCTGAAATTTCGGAAAGAAATAAAGAATATATTGAAGAATCAATGTCGGGTGCGTTTTAGTTTTTATTTTTAAAAAATTTCATAAATAATTTTTTTTTTCGAAATAAAAATGTGAAGCACACCAGACATTGATGCCTAAATATATTGTTTATTATTTACCATAATTTCAGCGTAATATTTGTATTTTTCTCTCAATAAACCTGCAAAATATATAAATAAAAAGCGGTCGGTAATTAGATGTATATGACACACTGTTAAGTTTATATTCATAAAATTACAAAATTTACTTACGACAGTAAAAGTAAATCATGAGGAATAAGCTTGACTCTGCACAAAAAACGACGAATATTCCGCGAGCCCGGAAGCGCACTCAAATTAGCGAACGAAGCTACCTTCGGGTGCTATAAGGACCTCGTGCGTAGCGCGACGATCTCTAGGCGCGCTGAAACTTGCGAGCGAAGCGCGCGATGAGAATGGCAGATTTTTTATTTTTCATTTATCACTTTTCATTTTTCTCTTATCGCTTTTCATTTTCTATTTCTTAGTTTCAGTAACTCATTACTTACTTTTCTTTTTCATTATTCATTTCTCACTTATCACTTCTAATTTATTATGTTTTCGTTTCACTATTAATTTCAATTATACAAGGTGAAGATGAGAAGTGACATTTGAAAAATTGTATTGTATTAAAATGAAAAATGTTCTTAAATGAAAGCTAATCAATGATTAACAATTATGAAGTCTAACGTCAAAAGTCTTATTGTAGCAAATGCGAATGGGATTTAACATCTTCTTACAGTACTTGTGTTAATTGACCTCCAATCAAATTGTTGCAAACTCAGTTAGAAGTTTTAAATTGGCTCAGAAATGTGGATAGCTTCGGGGGTGTCTCCAGAGAAGAGAAGCGGCTATTATAGTCACACTATAATGTTAAATTCTTGAAAAGTGTGACTGCAAAAAAATTATATTATTAAATTCCTCAAGGGTAATGAATTTTTCTAAGGGGAATCAAATCTCAAACCAACAAATTTCACGTCGAGAATTCAATTTAACTGACTTTTCTTGCCTCTGCTAAATTTTAATTTTTCTGATGCCTTCAGTATTTTCTTATTATTGCACATTTATATTACTAGTTTCTCAGAAAAGAAGGTAAAATAATTTGCAACGAAATTTTCCGAGCAGTGTATAATGCACATTACTTTATTTTTTTTCATACACTTACAATAAGTCACTCACTCACTCACTCACTCACTCACTCATTCGCTCACTCAAAGTCACGATCTAAAGCCGACGCCAGCGATGCTGAAACACAACATGTGTTTCACTTCCTAGAAAAAAAAAGAAAAAAGAAAAAGGAAAAATAACTATATTGTACAACAGAGCGAAAAAATTCGATTGATCAAATATGGAAATACAAATATTCGCGCTGAATTACGATACGATTACACAGGCATTTTTGTTTGCCAAATAAATCGACGATAGAACAATATTACGTAACTAGGTTATATGTGTAGTAAAATATGGCCCCACCAATCGTAGTATATGCTTTCAATAATAAATTTACATTATACGCTGAGTCGGTACAATCAAGCGATATAATATAATTCCTCGTGATACTTGTATCGTACATTATATTTCTGAGCAAGAATTGATTGATGTAACGACACCTTTTTCTTTATTCTCTTACATTCACGATCACTACGAATTAGTTTTATTTTTATTTTTGTAATTTTTACAACGTGTAGCACCAACAGAAGAGATAACGTCTATATACATGTATATTAGGCGTTGGCTCTATTTACTGATCTGTTCTGACAACTAACTTTTGCAACATTAGCTAGAGTTTTACTTATAACTGGTTCTAATTTCCTTCGCATGAAATATCCGTTTCGCGTGCGTTGATTACACTTTTCTGGGGTTCGAGGGGAAAACGGGTAAATTGGAGTCGTTTAAAGCTGATAACGCGAAAAAGTATCCGCGAAAGAATCAAGATTACCAGTTCGATAAAGAAAATAATGAAACCACTGTTAGTCGAATGCCCTAATTTAAAAAGGAAACATGTTTTTCAACGGAAAGTTTACAAACCAGCATGCATTTGCTATATATTCCTGTATTTTTATGGTCAAGCTTTCCTGATCAACCATAAAACGATAAGCCGAAGCGTAATCCAAGAATATAAGCCAAGGCGCTTGGCAGAAAGTGATTAGATCTAAAGTAGCGAGATTAACATTTTTATGATTGAAACTTAGAAATATATACTTAAAACTTATAGTTTTTCCTTCTCTAGGAAAAATATATTCTTGCAGTGAGAAGTATCCTTTTAAAGTAAGAGGAAAATCTTCTTACTTCTAAAGATCATCACACAAGAGGACGATTCTTTTCTTTGCAAAATAGAAAATATTTTTGTGAGTGTCGAAAAACTTACAATTTTTATAATTAAAATTTTTAAGCCTAATTTTTTTTCTTTATTAACGAATTTTGTGGAAACCACTTCATGGGAATTCTATACAGAAAAAAACAAATACAATATTGTATATATGTATGGAATAGAAATTCGATATAATGGAATGGATATATAGGAATGTCCATTCCTATATGGAATGGACAACCCCCAGAAGATTCAGTATAGAGACACATTGGAAGCCACTGGGAATTTCCAGGTAGATTTATGAGGCATCTCCATATAGAATTCCATAAGGATTTTCATAGAAAATTCCATATGGAAATCCATGGTGGAATTCAATATAGAATAAGGAATTTCATAGGACCTTTAATATAAAATTCCATATAGAATGGAATTCCATATGGAATAAAGAATGCCATAGGACCTTCGATATACCATTCCATATAAATGGAAATCTCCGTAGAAATTCCGTATAAAAACACATTGAAATCCACAGGGAATTTCCATACACATAGAATGTCCTAAGGATTTTCATAGAAAATTTCATGTGAAACATGGAATTCTATATAGAATCTTCTATCAAATTCCATGTGGAACCAGAAATTCTATAGGACCTTCGATATAAAATTCCATATGGAACGGAAGGCCCCTAAGAATGATCCACAGGGAATTTCCATGTAGAAGCCCATGGGGAATCTACACAGAGAATTACATAAAGTATGGAATTCCATAAGATTGTCGTTGAGAATTCTGCATTTGGGAATTCCGTGGAGAATTCTACATAAATTTCTATTTGTACAGGATTCAAATGGGGTTTCCACATGGCAGTTTCCATACGGAAATATATGGTATATGGAATTAAATATGGTGTTAATTGATTTCCATATAGAGACCCATAGTAAATTCGATAAGGAATTTCCATAGGGAATTCCGTATGGAATTCCGTCTTCTTCCATACCTTATTCCATATGAGCCTTGAATTTGAATATTGTTTTATCGAATTTCCACAGGGAAGTTTTATATAAACTTTAACATAGGATAACATAAGTAACACTTATAAAAACATTTATAGAATTCCAAATGGGATTTCTGTCCCGAAACCGATATTGGATTAAATATTGTACTATGGGATTTTCATAAAGAAATTCTGTATAGAAATTTTAACTTGAAATCCCATAAGATAATAATTTGGAGATCCATATGGAATTTAATTTGTCATCCAGTATGGAATTCCATGGAGTGATTTTCATATAATTTTTTTTACATATTTACTGATTATTTACAGCCTTAATTAGAAATTGTAATCAGCTTAGAGAAACCTACCACATTCGAGTGTATTAAGCTGAAAGTGTCAGATTTCTGGATAACTGAAAACCAATGAGAGAAAATGTGGGTTTAGATCTTCTGGGTTCTTGGTATTTGGCTCTTGTTTATAAACTATGCAAACTTGATTTCCAACTCAGATGGGGTAGGTTGCTTCCTATAACATATTTTATGAATGAAAATTGCGAATCTATCTATCTGCGAAGTCCTTTCGAAAACTTTTGCACAATTTTCTCTTTGAATTCTTTAACATTTCTTTAACATTTCTTTACAGTTTTCTTTAAAAGTGTCATTTATATTTCAAATTCCAATAATTGGTAATTAGATCAGAAAAAGGTCACACCAACTTAAAAAAAAACTCAGAGAATTTTCAAGAATTTTCAGAGAAATCGTACAAAAATTTTCTACTTTTTCATCATAAAGAAAATTATTCACTTCTGACTATTTGAAGAACATATTATAGATTTTTACGTTGATCCAAAGTACACATTCATGACCATGAATTTTTGTATCATTTGTAAATAAAACAATTATTCTGTGATTGTAAATTCTCTGGGCAGCAATTACACTTCCTTTCAATAGATAAATTTCTCAAGTTAAAATTGGACCCTTTAAGGTATTTTTCTTAGTTTCATTTGTCCATAAAATACGTCTGCGTCATAAAAATATATATGTTTCGTGCATAGCATAAGTGGAGGAATGTGCTGTAAAATATTATAATTAATAAGATGGCCTCTTTTGGTCTGTTTCGTTGTAGTAAATAATTGTTTTTTTTTCTTCAAATTTTTTGATTTCACAAACCAGCAAGATGCAAATTGATTTAATTTCCACTTGTTCTTGCTCAACAATCGATATTCAGAGACGAAATTCTATTTAATATTTTACTTCATTAAAGCCGTTAAATTGAGTCTATCACTTTAAAAGGCATTCTATAAAAGTAGATTTATTCTCCTGAAAATGAAATTCATACTCTCTAGGTCGATATGAAATTTTAAATTCTAATTTGTGGAAATCGAGGGTGAATTTTATCTAGAACTGATAAAATGGATTCCAGAACAAATTATTATACTCGTACCATCCATCTCTAATGAATAAAAATGTTTTATGCAGTATTTTATTATATTTTTTACTCTCATTTTTTAATAGAATGTCATATTTTCCTATGGCACAATAATTTTTTTCAACGTATTCAGCTAAAGAAACTCATTGTTATAATAACATTATATTATTTTAAACTTCTCTAGAGAATATATATGTTTATAACAACAACAATACTTTACAACTAGTAAATATTTTCCTTTATTTCCAGAACCAATCTTCACGAAAGTAAGGTGAAGAATTTTCTAAAAGAAATGTAAGTATTTAACAATAAATAGAGTCTCTTCTTATAGAAATAAACATGTAAATATTAATAAGAACATTAACAAAAAACAGTATTAAAAAATTATATGCGTACTCTCTAAATCTGAATTAGAGAAAAGTGAGTCACTAATTCACTTTAGTGAATTTTTTTTACTAATTATTAGTCTATTTCACTATTTTTTTAGTAGTTTTAAACTTTTCACTAAAGCTTTAGTCAAAAACTACTAATAATTAGTAGAAATTTTCACTAAAGTGAATTAGTGACGCACTTTTCACTAATTCAGATTTAGAGAGTAGACCAACAACTTATTTTTCTATTAAATCCTCTTAAATTGAGGAAATTCTATCCTACGAAATGGCCATTGTTTCCATAAGAAAGAAGTGTTTTAAAATTTTTTAAAGAAAAAATGAAAAAGGTACAGTGCTCTGAAAAGGTACACTGCCAGGATATGTATGAAGTAGGGACAAGAGACAGTGCATTTTTCATGAAAAGGAATGAAAATTCCACGTTCGTATTGATCAGAAAAAGCGTAGAAACCTGCAGGAAATATATATGTATTTGAGTTTGTATAATATTCAGGCAAATAGTATAGTACATCGTTTTCCGCGCCGTGATCTACGTTTATGCGCACGCATGCATATGCATGAGATTTTCTAATAACCGAGCAAGAAATTATTAATCTACCATATGAAATGATGGATGCCTACTATGAAGTGCATGTCCTTACTGCAAAATTAATAAAATAAATTAACTACAAAAATAAAGATTCACAATTCCGAATAATAAAATAAAGAATGTCAAAGAATTTTACCTAAAAGGGAAATAATAATCTGATAACAAATGAATGTGAGTAAAAAATTCAATAATTTCATAAAATTGAGTGAAACTCTCTTTAGCACGTAATCAAAGTCTGTTTCCAGGTGGACGTGGAGTATTTAATAAATATGGATGGACCCGTTTTCAAATGATTGCACAAGACCGCCGAGAAAAAAAATGCAAAAGAAAATATGTACGAATCCAGTTTTAGGTTAGGATTATTGGGGAGAATTCTACCGCGAAAAATGTACATTTCCCTATTTCCACTTTCTTTAGGCTCTACAATTTAGATATAATGCTTTGGTCAGGTCCCTACGAGATATGATATCTATATTATTTACTTACAACGTTTACATTATTTACAAAATTACTGTCCAGCTGTAATTTGCAGAAGAAATTTATATGATATTCGTGCAGATTTATGAGTCACTAAAATATACATTAATACCAGACTGGACGGATGTCCTATATAAAAATTGTCATGCATGAATATTACAAAATGAGTGTTATTATTAAATCCAATAAATGGAAATTTAAGTTTGGAATTTAAAGAGGAAATATATTTTTGGAAGTCAAGAAGAAATTTATCGAGATATCTGCAAATTGGTGTTGAAAATCAGAGAAGTTCCTTATTTGGAACCTATTAGCGAGTATTTCTGATCACGTATGTGTCATTTATATGAAGTATTTAATTAATTATCGATTGATTAATTGACTTTCTTCTCGTTCCGCTCTTCTAAATAGAAAATAAATTTGTGTACTTTTGTGCACAATTAGAATCAGATAAATCCCCAATTCCCGAATAGCTTATGTCAGTTGCACAGAAAATGTAAAAAACATACTTTTTTCCAGGTATAATATTTTATTTTTATATGTTATGTATGACGCACGTGGAGGTCATTTTATTGTGTACATTATACATTGTGTGCATTTACTGTACAACGTTGCATAAAATTCTTGTGTATAGTGGAATACGCCCTACCATATCGATTCGCGCTTCAGCAAAATGTTACATTTCAATTGTGAAATACAGTTACTGTACCATTTTTTAAATTAAAATATTTTTTTTATGGAAGAGCGGCATAAATATATTAATGAAAAAGTAATACATTCTCTGATGAGAATGTAATAATGTTAGGTTAAATAACTGTGTTATTTTTTATATCACAGAAATTAATTTTTATTGAAATTCAAAGTATTGAAGAAAATCCAATTTAGTTAATAAAGCATGGACGGAGCTAGGCAGTATTTCAAAAAAAAATGTATTTAATTTATTTGAAATATAAAATACATGCAATGTAGTTTGTAGTTGAAGTACATTGCAGGGAAAATTACTTTTAAATAAAATGTATTTATTGTATTTTAAATAAAATTCAAACTACATTTAAGTATTTTTATATTTTATTTGAAATAATTTGAGAATTGTGTATTTTATCTGAAATACTTATATGTAGTTTAGATGAAATTCATCCTAAGTTGATTATACAAAATTAATATTAAACCTATGTGCACTATCTAAAAAGCTGCAACTCCATGTAGTGGAGCTTCACAGAGCTTTGAATTCTTTGGAATTCACCTTGAATTTATTTAAATTCTTCAGAATCATTTGGTATCCATCATGAACTCTTCGGAATTCACTATTAATTCATTGAAATTCTTTGGAATTCACAAGGGATTCTTTGGAATTCTACGGAATTCATCCGAAATTCTTCAGACTTAGCCAGGAATTCTTCAGAATTCACCTTCAATTCTTTGTAATTTACAATGAACGCTTTGGAATTTACGACGAATTCATTGGCAGTCTTTGGAATTGACTATTAGTTATTTGGCATTCTTCGGAATTTAACGTGAATTTCGAATAATTCCAACGAATTGAAGGTTAATTTTGAATTCCAAAGAATCCCTGGTGAATTCCAAAGAAGTCGAATGAATTCATGTTGAATTTCGAAGAGTTTGTGGTGACTCTGAAGAGTTCATTGTGAGTTCTAAATAATTCAGGTGAACTTCAAAGAATTTCTTGTGAATTCGGAAAAATTCTTCACTTCACTCGATTTCATACACATGTGAATTAATAATTCTGTGACAGCAATTGAGAATTATATTAAATAATTTTATTTACGTTCTTATGTTTTTGGTCTGTTGGAATTACTGAATAAATGAAATGAAATGAAGTTTCAAAGAATCCTTAGTGAATGCCAAAGAATTCCAAAGAATTTCAAACAGTTTAAGGTGAATACTGAAGGGTTCCAAAGAATTCCTGGTGAATTCAGAAAAATTACAAAGAATCCCTTGTGAATTCAAAAAAATTACAAAGAATCCCTGGTAAATTCCGAAAAATTCCAAAGGATTCACAATGAATTCCAAAAAATGCAAAGAATTCATGAAGAATTTCGATGAAGAATTCTAAATAATTTTTGAAGAATTCTGAATGATTCCAAAGAATTGATTATGAATTCTGAAGGATTCCAAAGAATTCCTGGTAAATTCTGAAGAATGCCTGATGAATTCCGAATAATTCCAATGAATTTATTGTGGATTCTGAAGAGTTCATTGTGAATTCCACAGATTCCATGTTGAGTTACAAAGAATTCGAGGTGAATTTCGAAGACTCCCAAAGAATTAATATTTAAATTATGAAGAATTACAATAAATTCATGGTGAATTCCGAAGAGTTTATTGTGAATTCCAAAGAATTTAGGGCTCTGTGAAGCTCTACTTCATGGACTTGCGGCTTTTGCTTCCTCATGGAGAAAGCTACATATCCAACATTTTTAAATTGATTTAATTAAAAGTTCGTCTGTTGATAAATGTCTAATACAATGTTCTCAACAATTGTCGAGATGTGTGCGTGTGTGTGTCACACTTTTTTGTGAACACGATAACTTACGAACGGTTGCAGATGAATCGATCAAATTTGGAGGACTTACTTTTACTACTAGTATCTCAAATAAGACACAAGGATTTCAAAAAATGTTCATTGGATTTTTTTAGCTTTCTTGTAATACTTGAAAAATCTTTTTTTATAATTAAAACTTTTTTCATTATTATAATTCACAGTTAATGCATGAAAAGAAAAGATTTCTTGAATTGAAAGAAATCGATTGACCTATAATATTAATACATTTTAGTGAAGATTAAAAAAATTTTAATCATTTATAATGTAGGAAATAATTAAGATTTACAATTTTATTAAAATAATTATTGTTTCTCTATGAGGAAGTGTTTATCTATTTGCTGTTTCATCATGACAAGGAACCAAAAAATACAGACTCCGGGAAAACACCCGAAATCGAATTCACAGCTAGTTTAGATAGTGCGCATAGGTTTAAGTTTAATATTAATTTTATATAATTAATTTAGGATGTATTTAATCTAAAATTCCAGTAAATATTTCAGATAAAATACACATTAAATCATTTTAATTTGCAGCGATAGTACTTTGATCTGGAGTGGATCATTTATTCTATAGTCTTTTGTTTTTCTATTTCTCATTTTGCTGACGATTAAAATGATACCCTGAAATTTTCTGTGTACACAGTTCTCAAATTTATTTCAAATTCAATACAAAAATACTTAAATGTAGTTTATATTTTATTTGAAGTACATTGGATAAATTTTATTTTCCCTGCAATGTATTTCAACTACTTTATAGCGAAATACTTGTATTTTGAGTAATGTATTTGAAGTATTTGGTGCCCAGCTCTGAGTATAGAGGATTAATGCAAAAACGTATTTACATTTGTTTTCTTTTTTAAAGAGACTGCAGAAGAGTCCTCAAGATAGAAAAATGTATTATTTTCTTAAGTGAGTTGAAGAAAAAAGAAAAAAAATTACTGCAATTTAGAACTTTTTAAAAAATTTATTTAAGAAATAGTGGAAGAAAGAAAATTTTACTGCAATTTAAAAATTTTTTCGGAATTTCTTTTCGAAATAGTCGAGGATATAATCACAAAACTATAAAAAAAGGACTCATCTCAATGTGCTTATGCTATATTTCAGAGCACAGTAACGTTTCTAGTTACTTTTGAATAATTTACTCACATGCTCAACATCTCTAAAAATGGCTAATTTAATCAAATATTTTAATTCGCGATGGTTCACTGCGAGAGTGAAATCAGTTGCTATATACATTATTATATCAAAATACGAAAAACTGTAGGAAATGTAAGAAAAATTGTACAACGAAATTGATTAAAGATCGACGAGTTATTAGATGATTGTCGAGTACTTACCATCGACTCGTCTACAGCCAAAAAATAATCATCTGTAAAAAAATTTGGGAAATTTAAACAGCCTTTACGTATGCATGTCTATCCAAGAACACTTCTAACACTTATGTAACTGCTAGCTTGGATTGGAACAAGTATACGTTGCTTACAATTTCGGATCATTCCACCTAATAGAAGTCATTTTTTTGGTAAAGTCAAAATGAAAGATGCGAAATTTCGAAAGTGGAATGAAGCCTTTTTTGACTTTTGCTGCGGACGGAAGAATTATTTCTTCGTTGCTGCACAGCACTGTGAATGATCACACCACTTTATTTTCCACAAACAAGTTCGAGACTTGAGTGATTCTCGATAAAATTGAACCGCAGCACCGGAAGTGTCGAGATTTTCCTTTATTTCAGTCTGGTATTAAGTCGAATTGGATTCCAAGTTTTTTTATTTCATTTCCGGTGTTTTGCGCAATTGCCCTGGAAAGGCGATCTCATCAGGCTCAACTACATTTTCCCTCAGTAAATCGAGTTTCTTGGGCAAAACTGGATTATCGCCCATCGTAGTATATTTTCTTTACAACTCAATGATATCCGGAGCCCGAAATTGCACTTTACTGCAATACTTGACTTCCTGAACAAGCTCGTTACCTCCTGACTTTTTGTCACTATTTTCATCGTCCTCATCCTCCTCCACGACCTCTTCCAGGATTTTGCCATCGAAAGCCTTCTCCTGATGTCGACTGGCACTACTTGTCGCCTTTTTTCCATGAACCTCTCTCAGGCGCATCGAATGCCGTGGTTATTTATACCTGAAATTTGATAAGAGAAAAGAATAATTAAATTCAATTCGCTATGTCGATTTATTTGATTATTTTTCTAATTAAATTGAAACATAATGAAAATCTAATATAAGAATTCATTTCTAGATTGATTTACGTGTAAGTGAAATTATGTAGACATCAGTAAATATATTTCCTAATGGAAATTTAATGAAATATACCCAGAAGATTCGCAAACGGTAGATTTGATCAAATTTACTCAACGACTAAGTGTAAATCTCTTTTTGAATATTATATCCCATAAAACTGTGGGTCATTATGATTTATATTATACCATTTTCGTATAATGATGATCGATAACAAGTAGGGTGATTTATATTGTCATGAATCATCGCTATAAACTAGACATCCATAAATTCCTCAAGGGATTTATGGAAGCTATTATAGGTATACTAAAATATAAAATTTATATTAACATTAAAGAAATTATTCTGCGTGTAATCTAGAAACAACTAATATAGGTTCTATAGATCGGAAAACCTGATATAATTAAATAAAAGGGCAGTGAATAAATGATATGATAAATTGCGTGGGTATTTAACAAATTGCTATCTATTTTAGTAAAGTTATCAAACTGCAGACATAATGTACCTTTGACCGCAAATATAATTAACAGTAATTGTCACTTTCGTTTTATATATATATATATATATATATACAGAACAGTGGTCGATACCGCGAAAGTGACAAATGTTGTAGTTTAGAATTTATAGAATCATGTTTATGATAATATAAGATTTATTTAAATATATACAATTTATTTCAATAATATAAAATTATTGCAATTTTATGTTAAATTTATTTTTAAAACTTTATTTATACAATTTTTTCCTACGTAAAAAAAAGTTACGTGGAAACTACCCATGAAAATTCACTATGAAAAACTTATACAGAATCCGAAGTGGATATTCAGTATCAAAATTCCATATGCAAATGAAATTCCTCATGAACTTTCTATTTAGAAGTTCCATGGAGTGGTTTAAGCTTAAGTTCGAATGAATTTTATTTATGATGAACTCCAAAAAATTCACAATGAATTTCAAAGAATTCCAATGAATTCATGGTGAATTCTGAAAAGTTGATTGAAAATAAATAAAAGTCCACTGTGTAGTTCAAATAATTCTGAGTGAATTCCAAGGAAATGCAAAGAATGGGTATAGAATTTCGAAGAGTTCATTGTGAATTCCAAAAAATTATTAAATTTCAAAAAATTCCGAAGAATTCCTTATGAATTCCAGAGAATTTATGCTGAATTCCGAGGATTTCATAGTGAATTCCAAAAAAATTACAAAAATTTATAGAGGATTTAGAAGAATTCATAGTAAATTTCAATCAATTCATAGTCAATTTCGAAGAGGCCATTGTGAATTCTGATAAATTCATGGAGAATTCCGATGAGGTGTATTCCAAAGAATTCAGGCTAAATTCTAAATAGTCCCGAAGAATTCGTGATAACTTGGAATGAATTACAAGGAGTTCATTTTTAATTCCTAAGATTTTATAGTGAATTGAAAAGAAATTTAAAGAATTTATGACGAATAATAAAGCGTTTATAGTGAATTCCAAAGAAATTCGAAGAATTTATGGTGAATAATGAAGCGTTAATAGTGAATTCCAAAGAAATTCAAAGAATTTATGGCGAATAATGAAGCATTCATAGTGAATTCCAAAGAAATATAAATAATTCACGTAGATTTTCGATTAGGTGTATTCCGAAGAATTCATGCTGAATTCTAAAAAGTTCCGAAGAATTCGTGATGATTTGCAATGAACTCCAAAGATTTCAAGGTGAATTTTAAAAAATCCCAATGAACTCATGGAGAATTCCGAGGACTCCATTGCTAATTCCAAGAAAATCATAGTGAATTCCAAAGAAATACAAACAATTCATGGAAAATTCTAGAAAGTTTTTTGTGAATCCGAAAAAATTTATGATGCATGCCAAAGAATTCTAATGAATTCATGTTGTACTCCAAAGAGTTTATTGCGAATTCATGATGAATTCCAAAGAGTTCAGTTTGAATTCATGATGAATTCTAAAGAGTTAATTGTGAATTCCTAAGATTTTATAGTGAATTCCAAATAAATGCAAGCAATTTATGGTCGTTTATGAAAATTTAATAGTGAATTCTATAGAAATTCAAAGAATTCATAGTTAATTACAAAGAAATGCAAAGAATTCATTGAGAATTCTGAAAAGTTTTTTGTGAACACAAAAATTTCAAAGAATTCTAATGAATTTATGACGAATTCCAAAGAGTTCATTGTGAATTCATTATGAATTCCAAAAGGTGCATTGTGAATTCCTAAGATTTTATAGTGAATTCCAAAGAAATGCAAACAATTTATTGAGAATTATGAAGGTTTTATAGTGAATTCCAAAGAAATTCAAGCAATTCATGGAAAATAAAGAAGAGTTAATAGTGAATTTGAAAGAATTTCAGTGAATTGATTATGAATTCCGAAGAGTTCACGATGAATTATAAAGAATTTCGAAGAATTCATGATGATTTCCAGTGAATTTCAAATATTTGATGATGAATGCCAACTACTTTCTGGTGAATTCCCAAGAATTTTAAATGAGTTCAAAGTGAATTCTACAATATGCAACGAAAATTACGCCACAGTTTTTACTGTGAGAGGACCGATTATCTCATGGTGCACGCAAAACTATTATTATTCACCTCTGATATCATACTTTTTAGTCCCTAGTGAGGAAAAGTACTTTTTATTCCTTCTGACGCCACCATGCTCAAAAAGAAGTATTTTAGGTCTGCTTTACAGGCATGAAAAACAGCTTATATCATGCATGTGTTATAAGAAAGTAAATAAAGAATAGAAATAGACTTAAAATCAATTATACTGCAATATGCTACTTGTATTTGTACTCTTTTTTTTCCTGCAGACAGAATCGATTACAATTACCCAGTAAGTTACTATTTATTGCTCACGATGATGAAATGACAGAATGGATTTTGTTCTCATACGTAAAACGTCCGATAGATTGTGATAAATCGTTCGCACGTAAATGCAGATAATACCCAACATATTAGTGGAGAATGTCAGATTCAGCTTTGTTCTCAAGCAAGTTTCAATTAATTATTGTATTGAAAGTTCGCTTGAGCTTTGGAAACCCGCAGCTCGTGTGGTTTCTCGACTTGCTATTATAGATTAGAATCAGAATACCTGCAATCTCTTCGGAAGTTTCATTTAGTTTCTATAAGTTTTGGTCTTTCAACCTTTTAACCTTTAGGACCTATTGAAACGAGGAATTAACCACTGAAGTTTGATTTTTCTCATGAATTTCGAAATAATTTCAATTCACTTGAATTCACTTTGACTTCTTTTGAATTCAATTCATAAATTGAAATAAATTCACCATGAAATGAAATTCATCAATGAATTGGAATTCAGTGAAATAAATTCATCTTAAATTTATAGATATAATCACTTGTGAATTTCAAAGAATTCAAATGAATTCATAGTGAACTCCGAAGAGTCCCTTGTGAGTACTAAAGAATTCGTAGTGAATTCCAAAAAATTTAATTGATTTGATTTGCTTTATTCAGAGAGAAGTCAACAGTATCTACCAATTTCAGGGTTATATTATACATATTCTGTACGACAATTAGACGTCCAAAGAATTCATAGTGAATTCCGAAGAAATTCTAAGAATTCTTGGGGAATTTTGTCAAGTTCACTGTGTACACTAAAGAACTCATAATGAATTCTAAAGAATTCCAAAGAATTCCTGATGATTTCTAATGAATTTAAAACGAGGAATTAATCTCTGAATTTTGGTTTTTCTCATAAATTCCGAACTCACTTCAATTCACTTGAATTTACACTGAATTCACTTTGACTTCTTTTGAATACAATTCATGAATTTTTTCATGGTAAAAATTTTGGGCAAAGCACTCCACGGAAATCCAAAGTGGAAATTCTATATAGAATTCCATATAGAATTCTTATATGTAATTCTATTCCAATCAATATATAAATTCGTTATAGAATTCCTTTCCATAGTGCCCATAGCGGGATGGAATTTCATGGGAAAAATCCTGGTGAAACCACTCCATGGAAATCCAAAGTAGAAATTCTATATAGAATTCTATGTGGAAATTTTCTATGTAATTTTATTTCATTCCATATAGAAATTACTTATAGAATTCCATTCCATAATGGAATAGAACCCCAAAGAAATCCAATGTGGAAATTCTATATAGAATTCCATATGGAAATATTTTACGTAATTCTATTCCATTCCACATAAAAATTACTTATGAAAATTCCTTTCTATAGTGGATTGGAATTACATGATAAAAATGCTGAGGAAACCACTCCATTGCAAACTAATGTGAAAATTCTATATAGAATTCCATCTGGAAATCTTTTACGTAAGATTTTAGGTAATTCTATTCCATTCCGTGTAGAAATTACTCATAGAAATCCACTATGGAATTTCATGCTATAAAGAATTCCAAATGGAATTCTATATATAAACACATGGGATTGCACATGAAATCTCCTATAAAATTCTATATACAAATTTATTAATTTATCAATTTCGTATTTCGTAATTTATTATATTACGTATACAATGCCACATGAAATTTCATAGGAAATATTACACCTATCGAATTCCATATACAAATCTATATTAAAATACATTATGAAATTACATATGTTGTATAATCACTATCGAATTTTACTCGATCAAGCATCTCAAACGGAATTCCATTCTGTATATAAATTCCATATGAAAATCAAGTATGGAATTCCATTCGATCCAAAATACCAAACGTAACTCCGTTCCTTATAGAAATTTCATATAGAATCTCCTAGGAATTTTTCAGAAAGAATTCCGAATAGAAATCACCAGTAGAGTTTTATTTCATCAAGAATCTCAAACAGAATCTTATTGCATATAGAAATTCTACTTGGAAATCCTTTACAAAATTGCATATAGAAATTCTAAATAAAAATCCACTATGGAATTCTAACCCATAAAGAATACCAACCAGAATTCGATTCCATATAGAAATTCCACTTGAAAGTCTTTTATGAAGAGATTTTCCATAAAGAATTCAATATGGAAATCACCAGTTGAATTCCATTCAATCAAGAATCTCAGACAGAATTCCATTCCATATAGAAATTCCGCTCGAAAATCTTTTATGAAGGGATTTTCCATGAAGAATTTAATATGGAAATCACCAGTGGACTTCTATTCCATCAAGAATCTCAAACAGAATTCCATTACATATAGAAATTCCAATTGGAAATCTTTCATAAAATTGCATATAGAATCCCATATAGAATTTCATAGAAAAATTCCTTAAAGAATTATATATGGAATTCCATACCATAAAAAATTCCGAATGAAATTCCATGTAGTTTCATAAGCGATTGCATATAAAATCTCCTTTCAAATTCTATATGCTTTAAATGGAAATCCTTTATCAAATTATGTATATCGAATTCCTTAACGAAAATACATATATTGTAATGTAAATGTTTAAAATTTCACTCCAAATTCCTAAGAATGCGAGATGATTTTGAATTCCGAATTCACTTCAATTCACTTGAATTCACACTGAATTCACTTTAACTTCTTTTGAATTTAAGTCATGAATTGAAATAAATTCATCATGAAATGAAATTCAGCAATGAACCTGATTCAGCGAAATAAATTCACCTTAGATTCATAGATTCACTTTAACTCGAAAAAATGCAATTATTTTTATTATAGATTCACCCTTAACTTATTTATAAATTCCAGTATAAATAAAAATTGCAAATGTTCGTAACCCCTGTTTGCAATATAAATTACTGTATTTCATAAATTAAATTAATCTGCATTAAATTAATGAAATTACTGTTTTTGTAACTAACTTTTTCACCTTTCCAAGTTTCAGTAAAATTCAACAAAGAAATCAAATCACTACAAGGAAGAGAAACAAGTCCGTGAAGGTGGAAAAATTCTGGTGTATTTTATTTTGAAATTTACTTTCCTGAACATACAACCTACGAGTTCAGAGGTAAAGAGTACTTTCTACTCAATTGATATTGTCGTGACAGTTATATCAATATTTATTTCTGTATGTTAGCTTTTTAGTTAGCTTTTTTAGTTCTTACCTTTCAGGCCATGGGCAGGACAGAATTCTGCAAACAGTGAGACTCACGGCTGTTAAGAGGCTTGCTGAAAGAACTGTGTAAACGACAAAGAGATGCACTAGGGAGAAAATATAAAGTGTCTTATGGCACCACAAATTCGGCTCAAACAATGTGGGTGCGTAATCCGGCCATCGTATGCGTAGGATCCAGTAATTTCCTGCAATTATAAATATTTACAGGGTGCTACATCAATCATTTGATAAAATCGTATTTGGAAAAAGTAGGGATTTTTATCAGGAAAACTGGAATTTATTTACATATTATCAATGATTTTAGCATAAAACAATGTTTGTATACTCTTTGCACGAATATTTGATCTATTTTTCATAATTGGAAAACTGATATAGAACCAAGAACCTTCTTCAGTAGTATAAATCGAATTAAGTCAGACGTGCAAATTTCATTGTTATTCAATGTTACTTAAAATAATCTTAATACAATTTATCTTTTTAAAAAATGAAAAGATGCTTTTTCAGTAGCAAAACTTAAAAAAAAAGAATAAAAAACCTTTTTCTGTAGCATAAACCGGATTTAGTCAAAATTGCGAATTTAATAGTTATTACATTGTTATTTAATAATTTTAACACAAATTATTATTACAAAATATTAAATAAAATTGTTATCTACAAAATAATCTTAATCTTAAAATTCTTAAATTCTAAAAAAATAAAGAATAAAGAACATTTTTCAGGTGCATAAATCGGATTTAGTCAGAGGTGCAAATTTTATTGTTGTACATTGTTATGTAAATTTAAAAAATAATCCTAAAGCAATTTATCTTTTAATAAAATAAAAAATAAAGAACCTTTGTCAATAATATAAATCGGATTTAGTCAGACTCGTAGATTTCATTGTCAAACATTGTTATATATTACTATTTAAAATTATTAATACAAAATGTTAAATAATATTTTTATTTACAAAATAGTCTTAAAGCATTTTATCTTTTAAAAATATTATAAAGAATAAAGAATCTTTATTAGTAGAATAAGTCGAACTCAGTCAGACGTGTAAATTTCATTGTTACGCATTGTTATTTAAATTTAGCAAATAATCTTAAAACAATGTATGTTTTAAAAAAAAATAAAGAACCTTTTTCAGTAGTATAAATCGAATTGAGTCAGAACCCGTTTCAGTAGTGCAAATCGTATTGTCACACGTGCTATTTCATTGTTACACATTATTATTCAAATTTAAAAAATAATCTTAAAACAATGCATCTATTTTAAAAATGTATTTATTAAATTTAAAGGCACTAAAACCATATCAATTTAAATTTACAAAATAATCTTAAAACAATGTTAAAGAAAAAATAAAAAATAAAGAACCTTTTTCAGTAGTATAAATCGATTTTAGTCAGACGTGTAAATTTCATTGTTTTACATTGTTATTTAAATTTACAAAATAATCTTAAAACAAATTATCCTTAAAAAGGACACTCATTAGTAGTATAAACTGGATTTAGTCATACTATTTCATTGTTATACAGTGTTTTAAAGGAATGACTAAAAAATCCCAACAACAATAATTTTCGACGCTGAAAAATTTTCGAAAAAATTGTGAAGAAATAAAATTCCAGATATTATAAAATCGCCGACAATATAAAAATTCTAGTCACTGGAAATTTCCCGAAACTAGAAAATTTCTGATAGTTTAGAATTTTACCGAAATTGCAAATTCCCGACACTGGAAAATTCCTAAAAGAAAATTACAAATTGTTTTTATAAATAAAAAAAATAATTATAATAATAAGTTAATAAGTAAATTTATAAAAGTTATTCTGTATTTTTAAAATATTTTAAACTAAATTATTATTAAAATTATTTAATTATTAATTCATTAAAACAATTGTAATTTTTTTCGGGAATTTTCTAGTGTCGGGAAGTTTAATTTTCTGTAATATTATAAACTGTTGGGAATTTTCAAGTATCGGAAATTTTGATATTGTCGGAAATTTTAGAATGTCGGGAATTTTATTTTTTGACAATTTTTTTCCGGAATTTTGCAGCGTTGGAAATATTCTTTGTCGGGATTTTTCAGTTGTCCCTATTCAAAATTGATGCTATAAATTTTGTTGAATTACAAAATGTTAAATAAAATTCTTATTTACAAAATAATCTTAAAACAATTTATCTTTTAAAAAAATGTAGCCCAGATAAGTAAATTATGTTCCAACAAAGTTTGTGACATATTTAGCATTAATTAAATTTTTATAAAAGAACAGCTTAAGGCTCGTAATTGAAAGTGCTTAAAACTTTTAAAAATTCTCAATTTATAACTTCGTTGCTTTTAATAATGCCAAGTGTCAATTTATTGTTTAATAAAATTTTTCTTGGGAGTAGGTTTCACCGCTTCGTTTGGCTCTAGGCAACGTTTATTGATTCGATGCCTACATAAACACCGGATAAGTTTTCCCCGATTAGATACTAAACTGATCCTTCGATCCTTCACACGCACCTTTTCAGAAATTGGGTCGTGGATATATGTATATTTCTTCTACAATATATGTATATTTCTTCAAACTAAACTAGAATTTATGTCGACTTAAATTTGCCTTCATATTTGGTTACTATCAACGTATTTGCATTTGCGTGTGGCTAGAATATAGCGTGAATCGAATAAACGAATTATTTAGTCGGGCATAAAAGCATTAAAAAAAAAGAAAATCGTTACACAATTTCAGGACATAAAATTGTGATAACGAAGCATGGATAAAGGGAGCAATCTATTTCTGAAACGTATATAATTCATTAAAAATTGACGAACTGTGTTTATATTTTATGGATTATGTATAATAAAACCCAGCTGTGTTCTAGATTAATCGACTAATCGATAAAGCGGAAATAATGAAGTGAGGAAGAATGAATACTTTGTCAGATAAATAATAAGATTAAGGAGGAGTATAAATTTACTTGTTTATGCCTAATGATAAGAATTATAATAATCTTCTTTGAAAAATGTTTGTAAAGAATGCTTTTGTAAAGAATTTAAATATTTCAATTTAATTTAATTTTAATTTTAATAGTGTACTTGAATCTAATTTGAAAATTAGATATTGTTTATTTTCAGATTATACATTATCATTTGAAAATTGTCAACAAATGATGAATATTTAACAGGGTTCTTGCGTAATCTTATTATATATTAAAAACACGCCCACATTAGGATGGCATCAGAAACACGCTTTGTGATGATATGCAGAATGCAAATTTCATGGAAATTTTGTTCGCAATTTCCTCAGAAAGAGGATTCCTTCGTTCTTCTGGTTCAGTGAAAAACTCAGTTTGCGTTATCTGACTGATGGATTAGACTTTTATCTGAATAATAAATTTTCAGTTGAGCCGATGAGATTGTCCGTGAATAGAGTGACACGCGAGTGCACGGTTTAATCCCGTATTCTTATTCACTTTGTAATTTATAGTTTGAGGCTTGTTTCCGCTTTTATTCGCTCATTTTATGGACCAAATATATAATAAAGCTTTATGAAGCCAATAGAAAAAATTTTGATCTTTTAAAACACCTGGGTGGTATTTTGTTTCTTTTTATATGAAAAAATCTATTATTTTGAGATCTTTAAAAAATATTACTTCAATTTACACCTTCTTGTCCTTTTGAAAACCTGAAAAAATAGGGAATCGCTTCATTAAAACTCCGGCATAATAACATTAACCCACGTTTTTCAAAAACTAATTTTCTTTTTTTTTATGGGCACCGTAACTATTTATTTGTGGGCACGAACCAATATTTATGAGAAATATTGGTTCGTGAAACTAGAACGACAGAGTGAATGGAGGGAAATTTATAGAGATTAAATTTCAATAATTTATAAACTTACTAAGCCAGCTTGTGGTTTCCAGATGGAAGTTTTGGAATAAGATTCGCACTATTGTTTATGTAATTATTTTCAAAAATCGTCCTAATTGTAAGACGAGTTTCTAAAATGAGCTTTGTCTGAATAAATCAAAAATTTGATGATACTGATATATTATTTTTATGAATAGAGTCCAAAAATTGCCTCGAATCATGCAAGATATAGTATTTTCTGAAGGAAGCACGTCATATAATAACAAAAAAAGAAATTGTTAAAATTTCCATTTATTATGTATACTTCGTGCAGTCTATTGTATGCTGGAAAAATTTCTCATGCAAATAAAATGCATTATGTTACGCGCCCAATAACTGTCGATCTTGTAGGATTTTCTATTCGAACCAACAGAAAGCGCCTGGGCACGGCAAACTGATATTTCAGTGTGTATAAGGAGTAAAAGTTTGACAGGCTGGCAGAGCCATAAATTTAAAATTTTGAAAGCTCGTCAATCCTCGCGCTTTTATGTAAAAGAATAAAAAATACAAAAAATTGAAATTTCTTGTAAAAATTGAATTTTTTGTAAAAAAAATAAAAAATGAAAAATGAGGTTTCTTGTAAAAATTTTCGACTTTACGAAACGAAATTCAATTAAAAAGCAATCTCCAAAAGTATATTTGATTTTTCTTCTGACTTCCAATATTTTAGAAACGTACTAGTAATCGTACCCGTCCTAGTAATCGTGCAATTGTCACATACGCTAAAGAAATAATTATAAACGATCTTTAAAGAAGTATTCAGTAACATGAAATAACGAACTTTAGCATTATTTACTATCAAAACCAATAACAATCAAATATAAATGCTTAAAAAATAAGATTGATGGCGAGAAATGATATTATTGGGGCATTTACCTTAGGGCAAACGATTTTCAAATTTGATGGATTTTTAGTAAACTTCATCATAATAAATAGCATAAATTTCAAATCGATGTTCCAGCTGTCTTAATTCAAATTGAAAGAAAATAATAATAATTATAAATATAAAAATGTAGGGAATAGAAAGGCGATTAAAGAATCTTCTTTCTTTGTTCACTTTTTATTTATTCTTTTATATTACAGTAAAATAAAAATACTTCAATTAAATTTACAAATTTTAAATTCAAACACTTATGAAACTATTGTGTTCGAAATGTTTTATTTTATTTATTGTAATATAAAAGTATCCTAGAAAAAACCATTGAATTGTAAATAAAACGGGGATATGGAGGACGAGTCTCTCTTTCCTCAATTTTTACATTTATTTAATAATTTGAATTTATTCTGTTTTGTTTCAGTAAATTTTTTTTCCAATTTTTATGTTTTGAAATAAAAGGGTACTTTTGAACAATGGATTCGATAAGGAAATGTATTTTTCGACAACTCAAGTTTGATAATCGAATTTATGATATTCCGAACATGAAAAAATACTCATTTTACCTCAATTTTTTCAAAAAGTGTATTTTTTAAGTTTTGTTTACTTACTCCTCAATTATTTTGATTAATTTTAAATAGATTTTTCGATTTGCTGAAACCTTGTGAAGCGCAAATTTCTTTCTCATGAAGAGAAAGTTACTCTGTATTTTTTACAGATTTTTAAAAAATTGTTTAGAGGTCGGTAAAGTTGTTTTTTTGTCGGAAACGTGACTCTTCGGGTGTAATAATTTTTATTTTCTGCAATTCTAAATTTTTCATCAAAACTAAAGATAATATTTCTTTATAAAGGTGTAAAAATACTCTCAAATTTTTTTCATAACGAATACAAATTTTTGAAGTATCGATTTTGGGATAAATTTAAGTTTTAATAGCCAAAATTGACCCTAAAATTTTTGTTACAAATGCGAAACAAAGAATATTTATAACATAATTTACAAGAAATTTCCGTACCATAATTAACAGTCGATCTCAATTAACTTAGTAAATAAAAAGTTTGTAAATTAAACATTTCTTCAACATTAATATAATTACCCAAATTTTAAAAATAGTCAGGGTTTTAATTGAGAAAATCATTTTTTAGTTATTAAAAATTCTATATTAATAGATACAAATACCTATGAGAAGTTGCCGAGAGAAGAAAAGTTGTGTTGCTAAAATTAACAAACTACACGATTATTGAAACGGTTCCTAACACTTAATAAAGATTTTTTAAAACTTAAAACTGATTTTCTGAATTAAAACCCTTACTGTTTTCAAGAATTGGGCGATTTTATTATTGTTCAAAAAATTTTTTATTCAAAAACTTTTTATTTACTAAGTTAATTGAGTTCAACTGTTAATTATGATACAGCAAATTCTTGTCAATTATGTTATATAAAGATTCTCTCTGAGTTTCATATTTTTCAAAAAATTTTTAGCGTCGATTTTGACCACCAAAACTTAAGTTTATCCTAAAATCGATACTTTTATGTGGTTTAATACTCCTTTAAAAATTTTGGTTCATTATGACAAAAATTTGAGAATATTTGCACAACTCTATGAAAAAATATTACCTTTAGATTTTTAAGAAATTTAAAACGTAGAAAATAAAAATTATTACACCCAAAAGGTCACGTTTCTAACAAAAAAACAACTTGAACCGCCTCTAAAAACTGTTGTAAAAATCCAAAAAAAAAATACAGAATAAGTTTTCCTCCATTAGAAAGAACTGTCTGTTTCAAGGTTTTGGAAAATCGAAAAATCTGGATTTTGTGTGTCATCCTATTGAATATGCCAAGATTGATCAAAATAATTGAGGAGTAAGCAAGCAAAATATGAAAAACGCACTTTTTGAAAAAATTGAGATAAAATGAATTTTTTCATGTTTGGAATACCATGAATTCGATTATCAAACATAAAAATTCGATTATCAAACATAAAATTCTTATTATTTAGGCAACGATTCTTGTGTATGTTTAATTATTTGCTTGTTTATAACTAAAGAGTCGAAGAAGAGTTGAAGAATGTAGAAAAGAACGCAATCAAGGTAGAGATTCGAAGAAAACCTGGAGAATGTAGAAAAATCGCAATTTATTAACTTTATTCAAAGAAAAGATTGTTATAAATAATAATAAATTGTTTCAACAATTTTTCAAACATCAGAATATGTTTAAAGAGTAATATCTTTCGTTTAAAAACAATTTGTGAAAAAAATTGAAAAGAAATAAGATTAAACACCAAAAATACACAACATCTCATTTTTGTACTTATGGGGTTTTTAGGGAATGAAACGAAACATGCGTTTCGGTGTTAATTTGGTATTGAGACCCAAACGAAACAAACAATTTCATGTCGTTCGGTAAGAGCGAT
>JBAGKK010123151.1:1670-16287 GCA_037177015.1 Euceroptres primus
TGTTGTGGATGCTGAGGTTGTTGTGGATGCTGAGGTTGTTGTGGATGCTGAGGTTGTTGTGGATGCTGAGGTTGTTGTGGATGCTGAGGTTGTTGAGGGTGCTGAGATTGTTGTGGATGCTGAGGTTGTTGAGGATGCTGAGATTGTTGAGGATGCTGAGGTTGAGGATGATGCGTTTGCTGAGGATGATGGGTAATGAGTATGTTAGGCGTTTGGGAAGTTGGTATCGAAGGTTGCTGCACCATGTTTGGCTGGCATATATTCTGCGACGTCAAGGACTGCCCCTGGGAGTTAACCGTCACGTAGGTATCCTCTTTCGAGAGCGGTAGATTCGCTTGAGTAGGCACACCGTTACTGTTCTGGGTAAGAATGGAGATGGAACCTTGCGGCATGCTTTGCGGATGGCCAAGGTTATTAGGAAGATTGGGCTGCAGATTAGCAGGCAGCGTCGATCCCTGACCCCCAGGCTGCTGCTGAGAGGCTAAACTCGCAGCCTGGAAGTATTGAGGTACCTGCGTCTGTGATTGAACTTGCACCGGATTGTGTTGCATATTCTGGGGCATCGAATTGCTCATGGCATAACTTGCACCAGATATCGTTCCAGCTCCAGTCGCCATGCCCATCATGCCGTGAAGTTCCTGATGAGTCACATGACCGTTCAAATCCAAGCTCCTGCCTGCAATTTAAAATTGTGCCTTAAAAACTCGCTTGGCGTAAATTCTTTGATTTATATTAATAAATGTTTTTTTTAAGATAGTGGATTAATTTATTAATTTTTAAATGAATTTATTAATTTATTTAAAATATTCACGTATTTGATTGATTGAATGTATTTATTAATTTCTTTAAAATATTCAGGTATTTGATTTATTGCCAATGTGATAATATTGCATTGAAAATGAGAGAAAATGTAAGATGATGCCGATATACATAAATCTTCAAATTTCGCTTTCTGATTTACAACCCATATTTAATTCTTGGGTCGCCAGAAGCATAAGGCTTTTAGAAAGTTTGCAAATTTCCCACTATACATCCGTCCTTCGTTATTGTCCAGTCCATATATGCCGCCCACCTGTCTGACCCAATCCCGTTGAACAATGGCCAAATTTAGAACAGTCAAGAAGATAATTTTCTCTATTGTGACAGAAAAATTACTTTCAAGGATTACCAATTCCTAACTTTCAGTTACCTGGAACCTAGGTTCCATTTTTGGTTCACATTTTGTTTGCAATGGAAAGTTTTTTTAAACGCATCCGAAAAAAAATTTTGAATATGATTTATGAGATGTTATAAATTTTCTCGAAATAAACGTTTTAAAATTTCTGATTCACTGCTAAAATCATGACGAATTCAGATCCGTCCAGAAGTCAAGAAGATAATTTTCACTATTGTGACCGAAAAATTACTTTCAAGGATTTTCAATTCCTAACTTTCAGTCACCTGGAACCTAGGTCCTAACTAACCTAGGTCCTAGGACCTAGGTTCCAGGTGACATTTTTTTTCGGACGCGTTTTAAAACATCACTTTCCATTGCAAAAAAATTTTGTATCACTAGAAAATGAATTCTTAAAACTAGGAATAGATAAGAATTTTTCTAATCTTCTGAGTTTTAGTGTTTTTTTCAGTCTTGAATATTTTATTTTTTACAAATAAGTAAAATCATGTTCAAAATATGTTTCTGGTGCGTTTTAAAAATTCATTTTCCATTGAGACAAACTTTTGTTTGCAATGGAAAGTGATTTTTTAAAACGCATTAGAAAAAGATTTTAAACAAACTTTCTCCTATTTTAAACATGACATTCCACCTGAAAATATTCAAATACTTGTCGATTTCTCTACCTCCAGTGGTAAAAACAACTTGAGACACGATTAATTCTGATATAATGAGCATGACACTCGACAATATAGTGAAAGCTGTAATTACAGAACGTCTTATCTGTCAAGGCTATTAGAGTGATTACCATAATTACAGGCCATAATATAAAATTAAACTGTGCAAACACACCCTTTTCGTCTCCAACTGCATTTTGCTTCAGTGCATCAGGCACGACGATTCCGCTATCCGTTACTCCATACGATATGCACACCTCGTTCGGGTCGGGAACCTTCGCACCTCCAATCACATTTGATTGATTAACCGACGTATGGTCCAGGTAGTCCATACAAGTCCATCTTCCCCGCTTGAAAGGCTCAGTGCTTTCGATTTTCACTACTTTGAACCGCTCGTTCCTGCCATGAGAATGAACCTCACGCAGTTCGGCGTCCTGCTTTGCACTCGTGGAAATCAGGTTGATGATGTTGTTGTCAGTAACAGAAGCAATGTCCAGGTTGTTGATATTATTTTCGTTTACCGAGTTGTTAACGTTGCTCCCTTCAGACGGCACTATTGCCAGTCCGTACTGGGAGCTTGTTGGGATCACCGGCGCCGTCCCGAGGGCAACGTTACTTGTGTTGAAAAAGACGTCTTCCTTCGAAAACGTGTCTTCAGAGTAACTCGGCGTTTCAAGGTCGGTGATCCGTGAGTGTTCCACGGAATTGTCCTCAGTGTGTGATTCATCCAGGTCGTCGTTCGAATCCTCACCAGCATCGTTGCTCATGCGGCAACCAACTGTGACACTCGTGATTTGGAAAGAGGAAGTCTTTTTGCGGCACTGATTATTGTTCGGAGTTGAATTACCCTGTACAGCAAGATTTGTTGGTGGAAGCAGCTTATCCGGATCGGCCAATCGTATCGTTTCAGTCGTCGTTCGATGCACGGGAGTCACAATTTTTCTATTACCTGTAACATTCCATTTCACAACACGATTATTACAATTGAAGTTTTATCAATTAAATTAATGTCGAGGTCTGCAGAAGTTTTTTAAAACTTAAATCTTTGTAATCTACTTTGCAACTTTGTTGGAGTATTCTAAAAAATAAAAATAATCTTTATTGTATTAATAAACCGTTTTAAAGAAGAAAGTATTTTATCCTACAACCGAAAATGGAGCAATTCCGGTACTATTATAATTAAACGTAGTTAATTGTATTTAGAACAGAGCCACAAATAATGTAACATTATTTCGAAAGGTATAAACATAAAACATAAACGAGAATAGCGTTAATCATGATACGTAGTTGTGATGTACGAGATATAGATATGATCCTAAATTAGCTCTACAGCTAAATTACCTTAATCTTCTTTTAGGCTTAATGCACTTGATTAGTGAACTGCTTTGTTTTAAAAAAAATGAAAACTGAATGTCTTATGCTGTTATGCAAAAAGTGCTATTTATAAAACGGTAAACAGTTATGATATCAAAGCGAGATATAATGCTAAGAAATCTTACACTTTAATTAGAATTTTGACTTGGATTGATGGTAGAAGTCCGAAATTAAATTTAAAGCAAAAGACTTAGTTGTAATTTACAAAACGTCACAAAACCTAAACCACACCTACGATGTTTCCGTCAATTGGATAACAAATTAAGCACTGAAAAGCGAGAATTGCTTTAAATAAGTCATAACTGTCATTAAACATTAAAACATCGTATGATCTTGATAACCAGTACTTCATTTGAATAAAAATTATTTCGAGTCGCGACGAAGAGTGTAAAAGAAACAGTTTAAAATTTAACGAGAAATTTGAATCTAAATTCTAAGAGTGAATCTAAATTTAAATAAATTTACCAAGAATATTAGTCTGCATAATTTGTCTTGTCTATCATTTTATTTAACACAAAAAATGAATTGATTAATCACGAAAATAAAAGTTAAAACTTCTTACTCCGAACTTATGAATAATTCTGTTTCTCAAGTGTGAGTAATACTATTCGAAGAATTAATATTCAATCAAATCATTTATGGGTATCCTGTAAGGTCCTTCTTTCGAATTCTAAATGCATTCAAAAAGCCGTTAGTTTTCGAGATACGAATGAATTATCCAATCTGGTCGGACCCAAATTAATCACGAATGAAATTACAAAATTATTCCAGCAAAATCTCCGATTCAAATAAAAAATTAATTCTACGAAAACGGGCCACATCTCGTGCAATTGTTCTTGTCCAAGTTAAGTGTCAGTAATGTATGATAATATGAAGAATAGGAATGTCAAGGAATTCGACGCAATTTGCAGAATGCATTGTAGCGACTACAGAATTAAATTTACTGAAGAGTATTATAGTATTTTATGAATCCAATGCGACAGTAATACTAGATGTATAAAGAATCGACAATGACCGTTTAAGGCAAGATTATCTGTTAAAGCTTGAATTGAAATACAACACTATATAACATTTTCCTCTCGACTACTCAACTCTAGTGAGTGCAAGTTTTAACCAATAACGTTGCCCCTAATCACACTTGGTACATATAGAGTACGTTGATGCAGCAAGTGGAAAACGCTATTAGAGTTTAGCAAGCTTAATTTTAAGTTAGGGTTGAATCGCCAAGGTCGAGAAACATTTAATTTTTGATAACTTTATTAAAGAGCATTTAATACTTCATTCCCACTGTTTGAATACAGTTAGAAATTCTAAGTCAATAAAATTTAATTAGTAAAATAAATATTCTAGCCTTTCGAATTCAAAGTAATTCATATAATATCCAAATAAATTCTAATTTAACTCTAAATTTCTTTCCTATTTTCTGTTTCTAGATGATGAGAAGAGAAATAAGTTCCTCGTTTGCCTGAATAAAAGTTAATATCTTTCAAATGGTAAAACGATGGTAACTTCCAAATTAATACGATTTTGAAACAGGCAGTTTTTATATATATTTATTATATCGTATATTTTTTATATCTATTGACATTGTCTGGGCTAAAATCTAATAAACATTTTCTTCTGCACAAGATAAGCTGGAAAACTTAAGCGACTAACATTCTAACTCACAAGTGCGTAATGTTGACATTATCAAAGGGGAAAACCAACAGATTGGTCTGGCCTCTATACATCAAGATTGTAATCTAATAGAAATTTTGCATGCTGTGAATTAATTGAACTGAAAAAGGTATTAAAGCACAAAATTGAGACTATAGGGTTTCTTTCGAAGGTATAAGAATTTAAAAGAGCAGAAGGTTAGGTTATGGTGAGTACATGTGCGTTTTTTCGAGGAACATGAAGATGATGTATGCAGGAAGTCAGGAACTTATCGCCGAGGAATGCGTGTGAACAAAGTAATAAAAATTGGGGTTATAACTACCGTCAGGCAGCAGCTTGTGCGGTTTTCTGTGAACATTATCTGCCATTATTAAGAAGACTTTGCATTAGCAATGGCACTCCAGGATAACTCTGGTTTCTATCCTGTCGCATATTAAAACCGACATCACTGATGCCGACGTGCGTCCAATCTTAAGCTCCTTGGTCAAAGTTTCCGGTATACCAACGCAAATTCCACAAGCGTTGTTCACCGGCAGCCCTCAGATGACATTCCAGAACTCGCGATTCTCAACAGAAATGAGAGGATGCTTCAGACGAACATCATTCTGATTTTTTCGAGGTGTTGACAGTTCACCGTTTCATAAATCTCACGGTGCCGGAGTGATTGCGCTAGAGCACCGTCTGCTACAAAATCGCAAAAATCAAACTCTCGTAACGACAGGAGTCACCTTTTTTTTTTCGCTTCAAGACGAGCACTATCCGTTCAATATCATACTCTCAAAAAACTAAATTCGACGAAGATCCGCCGAGCCATCTTCTATCTGTTGCTTGAAAACTACAGCAGAGTGCGAAGTTTAAAAATGGCTGCCCATTCATTCACTCGCGAAATGACCACGATGCATGAGAAATCCCATGACGGGCAACACTATAGAAATTCCTTAGTAGTAGAAAAACACACGGCGTTGGAACAAATCACAGGGTCAAACCAAAATGTTCCCTTTTCTTCGTCGTATACAACGTTGCGAAAGCGCCATAAAACTAACTGCACTCTGCGCATGTGTGAAGAATATCATGCGCATGCACGAGATCGTGAAAAATTAATTTTTCGATTTTATTAATTTAGTGCGCACATTATCAATAAATTAGGATATTCTCATTATTCTTTAAATGTTTTGTAACAAATGTTAACATTTACAAGCAAAACATATCGCATTTACGATAATTTTGAGAAATTTGAACATACGTCGTTCCCAAGAGCGGCACAATTTTAGGAGACAACAATTTCGAAAATTCTTTATAAAGCCTTTTTTGGGAATTAAACAATAATTTATGCCTTCATAGTAGGATATTTAGTATCAGAATATTGATTCTGTCTTTTTTTACTTGTAAACTGTGTTTGAGGTAGGAGGGAAAGAGCAGACTATAATTTAGAAAGTGTTTGGGACATGAGAATGTGAAAGCGGCCCTGCACACGGCGCACACTGCACACTGGGCACCTTCAAATGTTTCGAGCACTTTTCACTTCTCTTTCGTAAGTGGGAAAAAGACTTCCGATATCTCTGTCTCCCTCTCTTACAAAATGTGATTGAAAATTGTGAAATGTGCTCTAGCGTTTTTCTTAAATGAAAGGGTCTTTTAAAATATTATTTGTGATTAAAAATAATTATTGTTAAACTATCTATTTCAAATTTTCCCGCCATCATGTTTTGAAATTTATGAAACTTTGAAATATTTCCAAATTTTCGGAAAATATTTCAGAAAACCAAAGTTTCATGAAATTTTACGTATTGTGACCACAAAAAGGCGGGAAAGTGTGTTTTAGATAAGTATATTATATACGTTGTATACGTTTCGAAATTTGTCAGGAAAACAAACAAGCTTCTTAGGTTCTGGTTTTATGAAGTGTTTATCTGTAAGAAAAAATGAATGAACGGTGGAAAAACAGTATTCGCGATTTATTTAATAAGGTTCAGACTAGTAAAACATGTCACAAACGAATGGAAGAGAAGCTCAAGGGCTACTATGAACAGGTATTTATTTATAGGTTACGTAGTGCTTATGAAGTTTATGAATGTTAATAACATTTATTTTTACTTTTTCATTACTTCTACCTTATTTTCAATACTAGCAATCATTGTATTTTATGGAAAAATCTAATTTTCGAATTCTTGTGAAAGTTGTAAGAAATTTCTCCTTTAATCTTTTTTTTTTTTTATGTATGACGTTTTTAGAGCAACGTGACACATTACTCCAATTTTATGAAACAAATCTCTTAAAAAATCTTCACTATATTCAGGGTGTCTAGCGTCTTGGAAATCCTTGAAAACCTGGAAAAGTCCTTGAATTTTTTTTACCTAGAAAAGTCCTTGGATTTTTTTTACCTGGAAAAGTCCTTGAATTTTTTTTACCTGGAAAAGTCCTTGAATTTTTTTTTTACCTGGAAAAGTCCTTGAATTTCACTCATAGACCTGGAATTCTTATCTCTCTACATGACAATGAATTAGTAGTTTTCTTCAAATGAAATAATGAAAAGTAGTTTATCAATTGCTTTAGTAAAACCTTTTGCAGAAAACTACTGGTTCACTTAGTAAGGCTTACTAATTTATTTACATAGACTACTAAATGAATTTATAGTTTTTTATTGTAAAATAGTCGTTTTTTATGAAAGATTAGTAGAAATGCTTACTAAAGCAATTGATAAACGACTTTGTGTGAATTATATCTATCGTACAGGTTTAAGAAAAAAAGATGTATCTGAAGTTCTGAAGTTCAATTGAACGAAATTTTATTTCTTAACTCAAATTTATCTTGAAATATTGTTCCAATTACAAAATAAAGAGAAGCATTATGAGCTTTTTTAATCATTGCATTAGTTTCTTTATAATAAACCAATATTTTAAGACAGTTTTGAGTTTTAAATGAAATCAAACATTTCGTTCATTTGAACGTCCAGAACTTCAGGCAGATTAAAAAAAGATTTTTTCTATGAAAGTTTATACTAATAATTAAAAAATGGTACCTGATAAAATGTATTTTTTGACCTGGAAAACCTAGAAAAGTCCTGGGGTTTTTTTAGGAGAAACGCTAGACACCTTGTATATTAAAAAAATAGCATAAAACCTATCTAGACATAAAAAGAAGAGTTAGATGTAGAAGTAAAATCTAATACTAAAACAAAACGTTAAACTTGCAGTCCAACCTCGATGACTTCGCTGAGGAATTCATATCATGCCTCATGCTTCCCCTAGCGATTGCAGATAAGCATCCAAATGTAGAGAATTCCTTAATCTTCGCAGCAAACTTTGCCGTTGGATTTCACTCCTTCAGCAGTGAAGAAGAGACCGAGCAGATGAATCCTTTTCTTGTCAAGTTATTTGACTTTTTAATGGAATCGCACAATGCCGTTGACCAAAGTGTAAGATTTCGAGTTTGTTATTTTTTAAACATGATTCTGACTGCAATGGGAGATACTGCTTACATAGATGACGTCCTGTGTGACAAAATTACTACCAACATGATGGATCGCCTACTCGACAAATCGCCCAAAGTTCGAGCACAGGCTATTCTCGCTCTCCAGAGACTTCAAGATCCATCGGATGATGAGTGTCCAGTCATCAAAACTTATCTTTTTCATCTGTGCAAGGATCCCAGTAGCGAGGTTCGCAGAACAGTTTTGTCTTGCATGGCCAGAACGCAGAGAACTTTGCTTGTTACTTTGAGAAGGACTCGAGACGTTAACGAATTGGTGCGAAAAGCAGCTTACTGTTTTATCAGCAAAGTCTCGGTCAGATCCTTAACGATAAAGCAAAGAGAAGAGCTGCTCAATGACGGCCTTCGAGATCGAAGCGTTGCGGTGCAAAATTGCGTTAAAAAGGAATTAATCTACTCTTGGCTGCGAAATTACAATGGAGACTTTATTGCTCTGCTCCGGGCGTTAGATCCTGGAATGAATATTAAGGGAATGGAAACTGCTGTTCTGGCACTTAAAAGCTTACTCGAGTAAGGCTTTTTATTTTACTCGGGCATTTAAATTGTATTTCAATTAATTGAATCATTTTTACAGGACCTCTGAAATCAAAGTTTTGCTGGAACAACTACCAGTTGATGTGCAGACACGACTTATACCATTAGACAAGATAAACTCTGAAAACGTCCTCTTTTGGCGATGTGTAGCAGAGCATTTAAAACGAGAAGGATGCACTGAAGAACTGGAGGACATAATTCCAGAGCTCTCACAGTTTTGTGCATTCATCAGAGAATTTTTAACATCACTTAATTCGAAGCAACTTGAATCATGGGAGCGAACAATGAATCAATTCATGCTTTGTCAGTTCTTCGAAATGGTGAAACTCTACGACTTGGCAGATGAATGCGGAAGAGAAAACTTGCGTTCGGTGATGTTGGATACACTGATGCATGAAATCTGCTCGGATAAAATTGTCCAGTGCATTGTTGAATATTTGGATGAAGTTATTCCAGACGTGGATAGAAGACTTACAGCTTTGGCGGAAGTTATAAGTGAATTACGAAGACCCTCGAAGCAAACTCAGTCACAGGCGATACCTCAGTTAACAGAAGATCAAGCAAATCAGAAGAAAATGCTGGTGAGTTAATAATGTTCATTCTCTATTTGCAAATTTTATAATGTAAAAACCGCTACTAAGAAGTTTGGGTGCGTTCATTCTATGGAGTATTTCAGTTATGATCATTTCATGGACACTGAGCTTCCTCATAGAGAATTGTTTTGATGATGTAAGCCTATACAGAATTTTTGTTAGACAAATTTACAAATTTTTCTATATTCATAATTAAATTTGCTCATAGAAGTTTTTTAAATACATCAATCAATTTGTCTCATCAAAGTGAACAAATTATGTTCTTACAATATTATTGAATCACTAAATTTTTTTAAAAAATTTACTGAAAAACAAAAAACTAAAAGATCAAAAAATGTTCTGAGTAAAATTTTCTTTTAGAAGTAGTTAATATCATTTTATCAAATTATATATAATAAATACCACTGCTTGCTTAAAAAAATTTGGTTTATAGAGTCTTCTATTACTTTCAAATCGGATATAAAAATTATTGAAAATTTCGAATTTTTTGACTTTAGTTTTTGAAATATCAAGAAATTGACTGAATTGACCTATATCTTTTGGATTAAAAAAAATATGTATTTCATAAAACTGTACGTATAAAATATTTTTTCATCAATATAATCAAAATTGAAAAAAAATTCACATCTAAAACGATTTTTGAGAAAATTTCAAAATTGAAAGAAAAATATTTCTCCTTACTTGATCCGACTGTAAACTTTATCAATTATGGGCATCATTTGGAACTACAATCCTATCAAATTTCGTGACCCTAGCTCAAATGGTTTTTGAGTTATTACGGAAAAAGTAATGATGACACACACACAACCCCGCGCGTGCGCGGACATTTTTTAATAACCTCATTTTTGGATTCCTGAGGTCGAATTATGTCGAGAAATGTTTCATACACCAATTTCGTCGAAATTGAGTTAGAAGTGGAATCGTATTCTAGGCACATTCCTCCATTGTATGCAGTCATATTATAATAAAAAAATATTCATAAAGTAATTTTTTTAGTTTTGAAAATATCGTCTAGTCTTACATCGCTGTATGTCATTGATATACACTCATCGCTGGATTTCTGGCCGGGCTCGGGGGTAAACGGCCTTAAATTCAATGCTATTAAAATCCAGTTTGAACCGGATTTAAAGCGACGAGCAAGCACTCTGAAGCGTGAACGAGCATGAAACCGGCCCGAGATCCAGCGATGAGTGTGCAGCACTGTTCTACTAACGCTTGCTACATAATGCGTTGTTTTACTTTGAATATAAAACAATCGATGTTCTACTTAAGAACATTTCGTTTTTATTTTTTGTTAATCTTTTCAAAATGGAGGGCGGGAAAGTTTCAAAAATATCATTTATAAATCAAAAACGAAAAAAAAAAGAACCAAAACAAACAAAAAAATCTTCAATTTGGACAATCTATGTCAAGTATGAGAAAAAATATTTATTTTCAAATGTTAAATAAAATACCAAAGTAAATAAAATACATCGTTACAGATGTATGAAAAAGGCTTAAAATAATTGATGAAAATTTTATAAATACAGTCAAATAAAAAGTAATTCCAGTTCAAGTTTGTTCATATTATTTGAAAAATTAAAAAAATAATAAAAATCTGGCCACTATTGATACAAAAGAGAAATAAAGGCTGTCAATAAAGCACTTAATTTCTAAACCTTTTTATCTCGTATTTGTCTACTTAAACAAATTTTTTGGTCACAAGAACCATTCAAATTAAATAATTTTTCGCGAAGAAAAAAAATGTCTACTGTAAATAAAGGACATTTTTTATTTTTTCAAAAAATGCGTTATTTGAATGGTTCTTGCCTTAGAAAAATTTCTTTTAAATAGTCTAATATAAGGCAGAAAGGTTTAGGTAGAGAATTTTTATTTAAATGTGGAAAAATTAAAGCAACTTTTTTGATTAGAAAAGACATTTGACAATCTACCTTCTTGTACGACAATCTAAGATATTTAGGTTAAATATCTAAATGTAAACTAAGGTTATATATCAAAAGTCGGCGAATTTTACAGAGGCTATTTTTTTAACTGGACGAAAGAAAGGATTTTTATCATTTTATAACATTCAAAAAATATTTTACTCAAAGGATAGGTTATAACCATGCAGTCAAAAGCATATTTGAAACGCATAGAAATTGAATAATTCAAATATGATCGTAAAATTATAATTTTCTCAGACCTTTTTTCGAAAATAAAATGGATAATAAAGTGCAAAATATTTTTACATTATCACACAAAATAATATTAGGTTTTTAAAAAACTAATAAGTAAACTTGTAGTAAACGTTTAAATTCTCATTAGTTAAAGTTTCCGATATTTTAAAATCATTTGAACTACTCAATTCCTATATGAGATATGAGTTAATCCACTGACTTTAGTCTAAACCAAGTTGCGACCATATTTTAAAAAATATAATCTTCAAACATTATTAACATTGGTCAGTTTAGCATTGACTTTTCATTTTATAAAGCATGAATTATTCATATTCTATTTGTAAATCGTATTAAAAGGTGCTTGAGTGTGTAGGAAAAATGGCTCTTTCAACACATATTTAAAAGTCTTTAAGGAAGTACCCTCGGTACGCAGCAAGTCAGTTGAGAGAACGTTTCGACTTGTTATTGACTCACACAGTCACAGTCATAAGCTTGGCAACGTCGCGCTTCTACCCTGCCCTCCTCCGGGCCCGCATGTAGCAGCAATGATGTCAATGTTGACTTCCTAGCATAACTAGAGCACGTGGAGCGGATGCGACGTTGCCACATTTTTAGTTTGCTGACGTCAGTCATACATTTATGGTATAAATTTTTTTTCTATTCTTATAGGCTCTCAATGATACTTTTCGAAGCAGAAATAGATTTAGGAAAGCATTCTATATATCTCAGAATTATTTCAGAATTTTTTCATTTTTTCAATCTTTTTTATACTACAAAAAGTGCGTCTTCTCATAAGATCACATGTTATTTTCAATCATTGATTTTTCGGTTATGAAGCTCTGAAAGGTTCCAAAATTTTAACCAGAGTTTCAGTGCATTTTAGTACAACTGTCATCCAAATATCAAACGATTCTCATTTGCAATTCTATTACCGAAGGTACTCCCTTAAAATAGAAAACTATTTATTCAAAGTTACTCTGCTGATAATACAGCGTTAGATAACACTTTAAATTTTTTATTCTATTGCTTAAATATTAATTTTAAATGAAAATATGTAATAGCTAAAAAATATATTTGAAGTGGCATGTCAAAATGTGTATTTTTACAGATATTGAAAGCTTCACTGTAGAAAAGTACTTTAGATACAATTTTAAAACTTACCAGGATTATTGTTCCCTCAAATCTGTTTTCAATTCCACTGGAGATGAGTGCACAATTATTTTCGATTAATATAAATCAATCCGGGAAATTCGTATAAAAGTTATAAACAGTACTTTTCACTAACTCGTAACTTTTTCTGGGAAACGTGAAGAATATGGGACTTGGATCATATCCAAGTTTCATCAAAATATACACCCTCTTCAAATTTGACTTGAGTACTTTGCTTATTAGTTCTTAAAATAATTTAGTTCAAAAATTCACTCGCGAAAAGGTTATTTACAAATAGATTGTATTATGCGCTGAAGATAGTAAGAGAAGCAGTAACCAATAGTATAATTGAAAAACATTTTAAACTTAAAAAAAGGAATAGTCGAACGGAACTACTATTTTCTTACGAAGTTCAGTACTTAACGTAATCGTACTTAGTTCAGTACTTAACATAATAATTTTAAAAATAACCTTTTTATGAGTGAATTTTTGAATTAAATTATTTTAAAAACTAAGCAAAGTTCCCTCGTGAAATTTCAAGGGGGTGTATACTTTGATGAAACTTAGATATGATCCAAATCCCATATTTTTCAAGTTTCCCAGAAAAAGTTGCGAGTTAATGAAAAGTGCTGTTTATAACCTTTTATACGAATTTCCCGGATTTATTTCTATTAAATGTCAATAATTGTGGAGTCATCTCCAGTGGAATTGAAAACAGATTTGGGGTAACAAAATAATTCTGGTAAGTTTCAAAATTGTATCTAAAGTACTTTTTTAATATATATTATATTATTATACATTATTATATATATATATATATATATATATATATATATATATATCTTTTAGCTATTATTTTCATTTGAAATTCATATTTCAGCAATAGAATAAGAAATTTAAAGTGTTATCTATCGTTATATCATCACCAGAGCACAGTGGGGCAAAATTACGAAAAAATGTTCAAAATACGATTCCGGCTACAATTTTTAGCCGAATAAATTTTTTTTGCAAATTTTTGCAAAGCTAACTAAATTCTTAAGAGATCCCTCGAGGCCTATTTTAAAAAAAAATTATTGTTTACTTTATTTATACACAAAGTTGGCAAAAATCGTAAAATTTAAGATATGGTTATTATAATAACACGCAATTAATTAAAAATGATCGATACTAGTGTTCAATCAATAAATAAACATTCGTGAAACATAACCTAATAGTTTAATATAAATTAATAAATTGTTATTAACAATTGTATTGTTATAAACAATGGTAGGTGATTTTTGAGTGGTTTTGAATATGTTTTAAGCGATTTTCGTTTTCAATCCAATTTAAAGTAACATGAAAACATATGAAGACAAAACGGAATATATTTCTCATTGTTATAAACAAATTTTATAAACAAATGCGCAATTTGAGCAATTTTTAAGAGTTTTAGTTACTTTTTTTAACGTACTTTGTTAGTCTCCCTAGTGATACTTTTGTAAACTATATTGTCATTTCATGACAAATGTCATTATTATAAACAAATTTTATAAACAAATGCGCAGTTTAGTAATTTTTAAGAGCTTCAGTTACTTTTTTTAACGTACTTTGTTAGTCTCTCTAGTGATATTTTTGTAAACCATATTGTCATTTCATGACAAATGTCATTGTTATAAACCAATTTTATAAATAAATGCGCAGTTTGAGCAATTTTTGAGTGTTTGAGGTACTTTTTTTTTAATGTGCTTTGTTTGACGTGGCAGTGATGTTACAATAAACTATGTTGTCATCTCATGACAATTTTGTGATTGTTATAAAAAAATGCACAGTTTGAATGATTGTTAGTCTCTCTAGTGA
>JBAGKK010123262.1:0-21532 GCA_037177015.1 Euceroptres primus
TAGATTTATCAAAGTTTTCTAATTTAAATTACTAAATTTTATCGTTCTAGCAATTTTTTAAAATTATTTTTATACAAATTTTAAGGAAATTATTACTGTTACGAATAAATAAATTAAATGTAAGTAAAATATATATATATATATATATATATATATATATAACAATTTCCTATTTACAATACTAAAAACATTGAAAATAGAATACTACCAAAATTGAATTGAAATACTTAAAAAACAGCCAACAATTAAAATTAAATTTCATGAAATTTATTATACTATTATTATTATATTCCATATTTTTCATAATTATATTTTATTTCATATAAAATCAATTCAAAAATTATAAATCTCAAATTTAGGTTCGAATCCGCAGCGGTTTAGGATTTTAAATAGCCGTTATAAACGTTGGATTTTATGTGTAGTGATCGTGTGTGTACAATATTGTACATAATTTACTATAATATAAATCAGGGACAACATATAAATTAGATATAATAATAATGTTAAAAGTGATTTAAAATCATTTTTTTTTGCTCCTAAACTTTCCTACGCAGTCTACGAAAGTTTCTTTGACTGACTGCGAAACTTTAATTCGTTAGTGTTTTACAGGCTCTATTCCTCTGTCTTTCAGATTATCGTTTACAATCTTTTAGAAATATTATAATTGCACTTCATTTTTTAATAAATGATTCACGATATTATAGATTTTCTTGCTTCCAATTTTTCAATAACTTTCGGACCTATCCTAAAGTGGTAAACGCAGTCTGTTAAAATTTCACTGACTTATTTTTTCCGTATAATTCAGGGTGTCTAGCGAACAGAAAGTTGAACCCAAATTACTAGGACACGCGAAAAATCCGAACTGGTGAAATAGAAATTGCAACTTAAGAACAAGGAAATTTCAATTTTGGGAAGGAAAAATAAGGAAAATAAGGAAACCAAATTGTGTGAAATTCATAACACAATTTTTGAAAATGTTCACTTATTTTAAATCATCAGATGACGATTATTGGCATATTAACTTTGATCAGTAATTTAAAAAAATTCAATTATATATTTTGAAAAACTTGCATGATGATGAAAAACTTTAGATATATAATTATTAATATCGTTATTAATTAATGTTGTTCTAAAAATTTTAAATAAAAGAGACAATACATAGAATTTTCAAAAAACACAAAAACATATTAAAATCAAATTATAGCCAAATAGTTCAAAATGGTATTTTTAATGAGCAGACCAACGAATTATTGTGGCCTGATTTTACATTTGTTCTCCAAGAGCGTTTATTTTGTTTCATTTAATAAAGCATAAACTTAACAGTCAGATGAAAAATTACAGGGCCACAAAATGTACATAGAGTACAGCGCTTGTTAACGTGAGCCACATTTATTATAATGAGAAATATTCAAACTCTCCGTGTAAAGAGTACTCCAATGCACGAGGCTTTTTTGAACCGCGTGCTCTAAATTGTTCCAATTTTATTTTACGGGAACAAAATATTAGCCTATAAACTTTATAGCTTTTTCATAAATAAACTATAAGATAAAAAACCCACATACAATATTGTATTTTTCTGAAAACACTTTTATTTATAATATATAAATATATCAAGCGAATAAAACTCGCAAAATTCATTTAATTTCATTTTTATTGAAAATAATATATTATTTGATATCTAGGTACTAATTACTATTTTTATAATGTAAAAATAAAACTTTATTTAATTAGGGTGTCTAGCGTTTCTTCTAAAAAACTTCCAGGACTTTTCCACGTTTTCCAGGTCAAAAAATAAATTTTTCCAGGTACTAATTTTTAATTATTACCATAAATTTTGATGGAAAAAATCTTTCATTTGACTATTAATTTACATATCTAAAAAAGTCATCCCATGCAATGACAAACCATATAATCAATGCAAAAGAGGACTCAGACATGAACGGCAAATTGCCTACCCTTAACTTTCCGGCTCTTTAGAGACAAAGGTACGCCAACGAGAAAAGAAAAAGAGAGTCAACCTATCCAACCTCTCACTCACTTTTCTTCCCTCCATCTCCGTCATTCTCACAATAAAAAAGGGTACCGACATGTTTCGAGGCCAATTTATACTTTCTCATCAGGGTGAATATAAGGGTGTTACAAATTAAAAAATTTATGCTGTGTAAAACAATGTGCATTTTTTCTATCATTATTAAAAAGTTCTTTTTTTACAAAACTTTTATAAAACTATCAAACACCTTGTTATATTTTGCCAGATTCTTTTTCAAATTAATTGCATTGCCCCCTTTCCTCTTTATGAAAAGCAACTTAGTGAATTCCCTCTTTCTCTGATGTCTTCTGAGTTTTTTACTAAACAAATAGAACTCTTTGATGTTCTTCACCGCCCTTTCACCCCAATTTCTTTCGATATCTAGAAAATTCATGTTTCAAATCTAAAAAGCCTTAATATTTACAACGATTGAATCTCTTTTTCTTAAACCTGTATAATGGACACAATTAAATGGACCATATGAAATGTGAAACATATGAAACTGCCCAATTACCTGAATTAGTAAAGTAGCCTTACTAAGTGAATCAGTAGCTTTCTACAAAAGCTTACTGAAGCCTCGACTGAAGCAATTGATAAATAATTATTTAATTTGAAATTAGTTCACCTCATTATTTCATTTAAAGGAAACTACTAATTCAGATGTAGGGATAAGAATTCCAGGACTATGAATGAAATTCAAGGAATTTTCCAGGTTTTTCCAAGTAAAAAAAAAATCAAGGACTTTAACAGGTTTTCAAGGATTTCCAGGACGCTAGACACTTTGATTTAATTAATAACAATTCCCTGTGGAACTAATTTGCTTTAATTTTTTCTTTACTTTAGTTGCAGAAAATAGAGACTAAAAAGCTTTCACAAAAATAAGAATGAAAAAAGCTGCATTTCCATTTAGCTCTAAAATATTAACTTATTAACCTACAAAATATCAAAAAATGAGAAAAACTGCTTCCCGTATATTTTGTAATAACCAATGACTGAAGTATGCGTGACACATGCGAGGTTTAGTTGCATGTGCTGTGACCGATTTCCACTTTGCTTTTCAAGTACATTACTCATATATGCAATATTCATTTGCGTGCACAATTTAGTTCAAGTAAGCTGATATGTTTAATTAGACACTACTTTTATTTGCACTAAATAAGTTTCGAATACCAACAGATAATAATTACCGAACGTTCTTCTAAATATTCATAGACAATCGTTGCAAATAACAAACAAAAAACACATTTAAATGTATTTTTCATAAAGATAAATGCAAAAAACTCAAATAAATTATACAAATCATTCCAATTCACCTAAATAAAAAATTTAAAAGAATTTGATAAAAAATTCCCAATTTCTTTATATAAAATATTTGAAACACAGGCCGGAAAGCGCTTTTGCAAATAACGAAGTTTGAAAAACTGATGTATAACTTTGGACCCACGCAACTTATTTCCAACCCCAGCGAAGGGTCTGTCCCTCCTTTTCTTTTTTTCTAGTTGATTATTGGTGCCACACTATCATATACATGCTTTCCACGAAATGTCGTATATATGTATTATGCAAACGTATAAATTTATGCTATACAGTAATATTAAGTTCAGGGAGGGATGACATTTCATGGAAAAGCATGTGAAGCAGTTAGTCTATGTGGGAATCGTCCCAGGAAGGGTACGTTCGAATGTACCTCCCTATCTGATTATTGCAACTTCGCTAATTGGCAAATCGCACTGTGAGTCATGTTAACTCGCATGTCTGCATATGACTCATTTAAAAAGGATAAATCCATAAATTTAACCTCAGAACTACCTCAAATTTCGAAATTTCCTAAAATCAATTTATCTTAATGTTTTCGAACATTTTTTGAAGGCACAAATTCATTTTAAGACTCAAATGCTCATTGGCACACCAATTAATTAATTCAATTAATTGAAATAAGTTTTTTGTGAATTGAATATAAAATGTATTTGTGTTGATCATCTATCGTATTATAAATCGTATTGATTTTATTTCAAATCAAACCTTGAAACTGGGTTTTTTAATCGACGAAAGTTAACTTTCGAGTGTTTTTCTTCTTAAAAGTAAATTCCCATATTTGTTTTAGGAAACTAATGCGCACAATTTTAACTGAGAGATGTGCTCGAGGAAAAGTGATATAAACTTAACCGTTGTTCTCCATTAGCGTTTTGAACTCGTTCCAAGTAGAGTTCTAGCGTGACTAATTTAAAGCAGGACGGTTTTTTTTCACAGCAAAATTGTCCTACCGTTTTCTCGTCCTTCGAGTAAAATATTACTCTGTCACATGAATAACTTATCCCGCCCAACTAATGTCAGTTCAATTCCAAAATGGATGAAAGTCTGCGCTCCAGAAACTCGTATTTCAAAAAATTCACAAGTGTCATAAAATAAAGAACAAAAGTAATTTTACGTAAAAAATTTTTCCTTCTGATCTTACTCACCGAATAAAAGCCAAATGGGTAAATGTTTAGACATACCTGAAACAAAAAAATAGAAAAAATAATTAGTTGACGAATCAAAGATAAACTTAATATTTATAAATTGTATAGTGTTGTATAAATTCTTATTTGAGGATGAAACAAAATATTTAAAGGTAAATAATTATGCAAATTGTGTTAATGCTGTTACGTCTTTCGAATAATCACGTGAAATTCGCAATTTCTGGAACCACTGAGAGGACATCCATCGAGTCTAGTCACGTTTAGCTCTGCCGAATTACGGCGGGAAACGATACCGTTGTCGACGACGCGTCGATGCCGTAATTTAAATGAGATTGCGTTAATGCGTTAGATCAGTTCGCTTCAATCACTAGCAATCCTGTCCATTTTTTATCGAAATTGGAAGGAGGAATGGTAAGATCATTATTGACAAACGTGTCGATTAAGCAAAGGGTCTATTTTCAGCATCTTTTAAATCTTTAATTTTCAAAATCAAACAATATTTAAAATTTAAACACTGACCTTTAATCTATTTCGATACTTTTTGAAATTTTCATTTATAAGCTCTTCAACTTTGATTGTACACTTTAAAATACTGCAATCATGTAATTATTGTTAAAAGAATTCTCAACTTTTAGCTGTAGTCGAATTAAAATGTTTGTACAGCTACAAAAAACAGGGAATTCTGTGGGAGAGAATAGAGAACCGTTTTCTCGTTAAAATAAAAACAATTAGTTTCTTCTTGAAAAGTAGGAACTACAGGGATGGGATTAATGAAATGCATTGAATCCCAGTTCTGGCTTGTTTCCTCTTTTTTTTCTTTTTATCAGAAAATCTCAACGTGGGCGAACAAAGACGCGAAAACCCGATGTACCCAGCATTAGCCATCTCAGTCTAAAGTCTACTCACGATTCTCATCTTGGTGGTAGCAAACGAGCGGGAGGATTGCCAAATGTTGCTCCCTTAGCATGAATTGCTACCGTGATCGATTACTCATTTATCTACCAATGTCGACCTCACAACATTGTTTGTAAAATTTGCGTGGCAACAGTCTTCCACAACATTAAATCATACTTCGAAAATTCTTTTCAACGAAACTTTTAAATTGTATCTAGATTTATTTATCTAATGAAGATAAAGATAAAGAAAATTGATTTATTTTAGCATCTATAATGATAATGTGAGAGGGACATCGGATTAAATTCAAGATGTTGGTTAGGACCTAGCAGTATCTGAAGAAGGGATCCTTCACAGACGTGAATTAAGACCGTGTTTGTGGAAACGCGTTTGCCAATCAGAACGCGTCTGATTAGAGGCTTGCAAAGCTAATTAATTATCTCAGCGTTACCTGAAGCTGAACTTAGGTAGTGGTCCTTAAACTGGAAACATAATCCCTCTCGGACCCCTCGTAAGTGCTAATTACCTCAAGGACATGATTAAAGCGTCAGGAGTCAAGCAGAAAGAGGATAGGTCCACTAAAGAAAAAGATTACCTCCCAGGATAAATATTGCAATACCCCATCTAGTACCTGTCCATAAATTGTAATCAAAGTTGAGAACATTTTAATTTCATGTAACCATCATCAAAATTAATTTCAACATTATATTTTGTACCCTTTCAGATTTATTTAATCCCATAATCTGTTAATTTATTAATTTAAGGGTCGTTGCCAAAAATTTGTGAAATTTAAGTCCCGAAAGTTTTACACATTTCCATTATTTAATATATTTTTTTGAATATTACTTGGATAAAGTACACACATCTAAGTAGCTTTTGATAAAGTTTAAAAATTTTAGGTGCCTTTGTTTAAAAAATTCCGATTCAAAGAAACATTATATACAGAGACATTAAGCCCCAGACTTCGCTACTGTTCAGAAAATTCTTTTTTCCATTAGTAATGGTTCATAGTCGTTCCAGCAAAAAATAGGAAATTAAAATATAGACAAAATGTCCACTACGTAACCTGTCCCCAAATACAAATTCACAAACTGAAATTGAGAAATAATGAAAACAAAATTTGATAAATAATTGATGCTCATGAGTCAATCTAAAAATTATGAATAGACATATATATTTTTCATTTTACGGTGTTTTCAAATGTTTAAAAGTTTGTGTACCTAAAGTTTCATGTCCACTCGATAACCCCCATATTTTAGGTTAGAACTCAAGAAAATCACTTCAAAAAATCTTTAAAAAATCATAAACTAATTACTTTTATTCCTTTGCAAGTGCTCATAAAAGCATAAGAATGTTTATTGTTCGTAACTTAACAACATTTCTGCAAATCATGCACCGTAAGATTTATAATAATGTCCACTCGGTAACCCATTTTTAACAAATGTTAATGAAATTAAAATATAATCGAATTATATTTGCACACCTCTGTTAAAGATCCTTTATTAACACATTAACCGTTTTAAATATTTTTATCTCTACTGTAAATATTTTTTCCATAATTTTGATATTTATTATCTGTGTTTGTTAAATGTCTACTCAGTAACCTCCCCAGGCTCCCTTAGCGAACCTAGAGTTTTTAGGCTATGTAATCTCTCAGTGCAGCTGTTAAGCTTTGTAAACATGTCAAAGTCAGTCGAAGTCGATCTAGAAAGGACTGTTTATTTCGAATTATCTTCTTGTAAACGTTAATTAAAAGTTCAGGTTTATTTAATTTTAGTGAAATTAATTTTTTTGAAGGTGTGCTTAAATGGTTTAATACACAAAAACAAAATTTTGTTTCTAATTTTTAACTTAATATAATAAGAAAACCTTTATACAAATAGATGTTAAATTTAAACGTTATTTCATAATTAAATTACTTAACTGCCCAAAAAGGAGAACTGTTAAGTTTTAAATAAGTTATAGGATGAAATTTTGTGTTTTGTGTTCCAACCTGTAACTCAAGAACTTACATTTTTTTAGATAACATAACAAATTGTTAATACGTGTGTAATTAGGCATTTCATATTTCTTTTTAATTTTAAATACTATTATTATAAGAATTATTTTCCAGATAAACTAGTGTACAGAAAACAGTGATTTTAAATTATTTAATGTGGAAAGATTAATTTCATTTACGCTAAATAAATGTGTCAAGTTGAATGGAAAAAAAGAAATTTGATTGTAGCTCGGTTCGATTTCGGAAAATTCTAAATTTCAAGTATTTTGAGTCGAATAGAAAAAAATTCGATCCGATCTGAGCTCCGATCGGTTTCGAAAAATTCGACATTAGACGCGAGCTAAATCGGATCGAATTTTTTCGATTTGACATACTGTACACCTCTAATCTTCATTTTAAATTTTTTGAAAATTTTTATTATATTTTTTTATATATTGTATTATTTAATGAAGTAAACGTTTGTTTCAGAAATAAGGAAACGTTTAATAGAAATTCATGTAACCGTAGAATCACCCAACTTCGGACACACATTTCTCTTTGTTTCCAGATAATTGAATGGCAAAAAAGTAACATAAATTAAAAGCCCAAATTTTGACATGATGTGAAAAGTTAGTTTTGTATTACAAATTAGACACCAAGAATAATAGATGTCCGAAGTTAGGGCCAGTATCCGAAGTTAGGTGATTCCTCGGCAGCCAGAAACTAAGTAAGACGAGAGGTGGAGTGACAACAATTTACGTCTTCGGATTTCGATTTGAAACTTACGACGTGAACTCGATCAGAAATTCGTTGGGACTTTGGGTTAATCAAAACTCAAAGCCTCGCTTCGCTGAGTGGTACTCCAACTGCGTACGACCCTTGTCCTATCTTTCTCGAAACTACGACATCGACAAGATGGAGAAAGAAAGCGCATCTGGCTTGAAAATGGATCCTCGATCCAAGTTAACTGCGTGAATAGACGCTGTAAAACTGAATGACATCCCCTACACATCGTTCTTTGAACGTAAAACGTTTTCCGAGAAAAGAGACTTTGATGAAAATCTTTTTGTAACCGAGTAATTGGGATTTTAAACTGCAATTCCATTCGATCCAATTTCGCTTCGAGAGACAAAAATATTTACTCGTTTTCTTAATCTCTAGTTGGAAACGATTGAAATCAGGTTAATTGAATTTTAAAAAGTGAAGAATAAATTTTCTAACCTACACTTGCTTTAATGGCACGCGGTCTAATGAAATTGAAGAAATTCCTGGGAACGTTGTTTCTTACATCAGAAGGCAGGAACTTTTAGTTTGGAAATTATAGTCTGTTGTTAGATTATACATAGATTTTGAACATTTATGTTCAAGAAATTGTGCTTGATCTGGGGTTTTGTTAGAATTTTATTTGGTATTGAAATTTAAGATGGTAATATAATTTTTCTCCTTTTGAGAACTGCAAACTGGCAGCTATGTTACGTACGGTGTTTTTTAGTTTAATATTTTGACTTTAATTAAAATTATGCTTGAAAATGTTATGATAAATTCGTTCGTACGGTGAGGCTTCCAAGTTCCAAATTGCTAGGCAAAGATTGCCTGTTTTTAAATTTATGGGATCGTTATTACCCTTCTTTCATGTGCCTGAAGTTCTGCACGTTCAGATGAACGAAATTTTTATTTGATTTCATTTTAAACTCAAATTTGTTCTAAAATAATGGTATATTAATAAAGAAACTATTGTAATAATAAAAAAGCTCGTGATTCTTCTTTTTATTTTGTAGTTGAAACAATATTTCAAAATAAATTTTAGTTATAAAAAAAATTTTTCGTTTATTTGAACGTTCAGAACTTCAGATACATCTTCTTTCTTCGAACTGAAGACGTAGCTTTTTTGTTCAATGAAATAATTTGATCGGAAGAAAAAGCGGTAGTTTAAAGTTAGTTTAATGAATTGTTTTGGACAGATTTTATTAAATTAAACGTATATTTAATGAACGAAATTAGCTAGGGTTGAACCTAAAATCAGTGTTTTATTTTAGTTTATCCAGCACTTCTCTATTCAAATTATTTTATTAAGCACAAAAGCGACGTCTTCAGTTAGAAGATAGAAAGGCAACGATCCCATAAATTTAAAAACAGGCAATCTCTGCCTGGCAGTTTGGAAGCCTCATCGTACAAAAACGAATTTATCATAACGTTTTCGAGCATCATTTTAATTCAAGTCAAAATATTAAATTTAAAATCACCATACGTAATAAACTGATAGTGGCAGCGGTGGGATCGTCCTTCACGTTGCCGCTTGTCTCTACGCTGCCAATTTGAAAAGGGAAATCTTGAAAAATAAATCATTTTTAAAAATCTTCATAATCGACTTTTTGGAAGCCTTACCATACAAAAACGAATTTATCATAACATTTTCGAGCATTATTTTAATTATTGTCAAAATATTAGATTCATAAACACCGTACGTAACAGCTAGATGACAAATCAGATGGTTAAAATTAATCTGAAGATTCACAAGATTCAGAAGTTTTAAAAATCAACATTCAGAAGTTCGCTAAGACATCAAAACTTTAAAAGCAAGTGAATTAACATACCTATTTTAAACATCCAAGGAGGACAATAATTGTTGGTATTTGGAGTATGGAGACAATAGCAATTAATTAAGCTCTCACTAAAATTAGCCTTCTCTTCTGAGCTAAAATTAGCTCGATGGTGTTTGAGTGAATATTCTTGGCCAAGTCAAACAGAAATTAGAATCTGGCTGGAAGATTTCGTATCTTTTGATTAATTACGGCTCTTTTAGCGGGACAGGGTACAGTAGCGAATGCGGAAGATGAAGCTCGGCAGGAGCAATGTGTTTACGGGAAATTAGCAATTCTAATATTTGTCCGAAGCGGGACAAATTTATTAATCAAGTCTCCGGTCGGAAGGAGAGCGTCGAGGAAATTCCTTTCGTTTAGTTAGTTGGGAAAAAGGAGGAACGGGGTTTTGAGCGTGTACAAGATGGGCAGGACTGAGGAGTTAGGAGAAATCTAAAAGGATACGGCGAGGAAGGTCCGAGTGAGCTGCTCAGCAGGAAACTTTTCAACTCTCGGGATTAAATTATCACGCCGGGACGATTGTCTCGGCGAGAGATTAAGAAAGGAGGGAGTTTGTGAACGCCATTGCCGTTTCTGTCCCGAAAAAGGCTTGGGATCACGCACGCGCAACTATTTTATTCAATGGCGTAACTTCATTCTTTAGGAAAAACGTTCTTATTGTAAAAATATTCGTTATAAAGTTTCACAAAATCTTAAAATTGACGCAAAAGAAATTTGATATTTAGAATGTATTCGAAAATAAAAAGCGTCAATTTACTTATAGCTTTTTTTTTCTAGACTGCACAAGAGGTCAGGAAATTATATTTTGAAATTAAATAAAGTGAGTTACGCCACTGACTCTATTTACAATGAGAGAAAATCTCGATCGTTTTAAAGTTCTTTATCGTCTTTCCTCTTTTCCTCGCCTTTTTTTTTCTCTGAGTTTCTTCAGTCGCACTCGATTACAATAGTGATACTGAATACGAGTGATCGAGAGTCGGAAAAACTTTGTACACTTGCTTTTTCTCCACTCGGGAAAGGTTCGCAAAATTACGGTGAACTCAACTGATGAGAGAGGAATCGTGGACGCAATACCACGGAAAAGACGACAATTGATTAATAAACGTCGCGGCGAGTGTCCACGCTTCCGAGGACAATTAAAAGTCCCTCTTTCTTTTATCAGAAAAACTTTTCATTTCCGATCCCCGGGGATTAAATTATCGCGCTGGGATGATTATTAGCGACCAAGGGTAAAGCGAAGAAAGAAAAGTCGATTGTCGAGGACAAATGAAGCAGCGAAGTCACGTTTACCTAAAACGCTGATAAGCATCTCAAGCAGAAAAGTTCGAAGTAAATTATTCTACTCGTGTGTCATCGACGAGAAAGGAAAAAGAATAAAGCAGATTTTTTATTAATTAAATTCACTTGATTGATGTGAAAGTACTTGGAAAGAAAAAAACAATTGGGAAAAAATTGGATTTTTAAATTAGTTTCATCAGTTATTTTTAAATCTAATAAAATGTTCACCTATGTTGAAACAGTCAGAAAGAGTCAAACGGATTCAGCCAATTCTATAGACATTGCGAATTGAGTTTTCCAGACTATTTTCACTTTACCACTGCTGTATTATTGGTAATTTAATAAACTGGATGGCAATCATTTAAGTTAGTTAAAGCTAGTTAAGTTAGTTAAACCAGCCGATTTATTAGATATAAGTTACTTTAATGTAAAATATAGACAGCAATGAAGTTAGACATCATAACTTATGTCGCCGAAAGTTAAATTTAAAGTAATACATTGTTATTTATTGATATGAACTCTCATTGCGGATAAAATGAAGATTTCAACATTTTCATTATGCTGATTATTTTTGGCTCAATATTCTTTTTCAAAGAAAACTTTTCTATCTTGATGCGAATTTTATTATTTTCAAAACTTGGTTCATGCAATAATAAGTGATATTTTAGAAAAATTATTTATTTCATTATTCAAATTCTAAATTTTAAACCATAATAATAAAAGTTTTGAATAATAAGGAAAATTCATTTTGATTACAAGTTTCGTTTCCAAATAATAGATTATAGATTCAGCTCTAGAATATTGTAGCCCTGTTCTAGAAAAAATACTTAAACAACGGCAGCAGTCCTTAACTAAAATCATCACTCCTCGATGTCACTTTTTTCACTATTTTTTCTGCTTTATTCCTCCCATCTCTTCTACTCTGATTCCCTTCTCACTTTTCCTCTTGATTTTGGTCCGTTTCCCCCGCAGTCTTTTAATTCTTCTTGAGCTCTGTCAATCGTGCAAGCGTTTCAGCGAAGCGAAAAGCGGAGTATAAGGAAGAGGCTGCATTCAAACTGAAGATCAACAGTTCGCGAGAAATAAGTAAGTACAGAAGAAAGTAAGTAAGTAAAGAAGAAAACACAGGATTGAAGGACGAGACTTGAAAATGTAGAAAGGGGGGTGAAAAAGGGGGAAATGGAAATGGATGAAGAGAGAAAAAAGGAAAGGATGAAAGACGTAGAAAAGTGAGAGGGCATGTATCAGGATGGGAGTTAGGAGGATGAGGAGTCTGGCCTCCGTGGATAGAAAAGAGAGCAAAAAGTCAAACCGATGGACTGGTGAGACTGCATTGCGCCGTCACGTCTCACGGGACTTCGGCTCCGTTTCCACGTTTCGTCCCGTTCCGCTCCAAGATGGTTCATTAGTTGTCGCAATGCAGGACCTTTCTTGCACCCTACCTACCCACCCCTGACGTAACACCCCCTCCAATGTGGTACGGGAACCCAGGCGTTAGTCCTTTTCCTGCCAACCCCATCCAAAATCCTTCGGGACGTCCTCAAGACTCCGGGAATAGCAATGAAGGATATTTTACCCAGTCACCCGTGTCCGAGGCTTTCCTGAAATCCCTGTTTTGGATGCATTTCTCTCTCCTTATATCTCCCTTTTCAAATATATATCCCTCTCCTTCTCTCTCTCTTTTAAACTATCTTCCTCCGCCGAGTGCTCCATCCTTCACAGTTTCCATCACTTTTATCCCATTCTAGTATTCTGGACAACTTCTTGTTCCATGGAGGATTACCAACTGCCGCATTGCGCTGGAAACTCACATGCGATTGTCTCTTCCAGATTTACTTCCAAATTTATATCTGAATTTAAATAAAAATCTGTTTTGGATAACTTTTTTAATATTGCTTCTTTTTCGGACTAATAACTTTTATTTTATCTGTAAATTTGTATGAGGGACGTTGCCAAAATGTTGTGAAATTTGGCCTATTGATTTTAAAAAAAGAAGTCTTCTCTGAACAAGCTAAAGTATTTTTCCCCCATTAATTGTGATAAAAAATAAAAAGAAAATACTAATTTAAGCGATCGAGAATCATTTTTGAAGTGGAGATAAATAATTTACATGTTAGGAAGGTTACCGAGTGGATATTCAATAAATAAAAGAAAAATAAATTTCAAAATTATTTTTAAAATATGGAGGGTGGAGATAAATTTTTTAAAAATATTGTAAAAGTTTCTTTTTTCGCACTTTATTTATCTGTGCCTCCAGATTTCCGGTTATATTTTTATTTAATTAGCACTTTTAAAAAATGGGTTTTACCGAGTGGACATACGGTAAATAATTTTCAGAAATTTTTTGAAGTTTCGAACAATAAACATGTTTCTGTTTATACGAGCACTTGCGTAGGACTAAAATTAATGAGTTTTTGATTTTTTAAAGATATTTTAAAGTGATTTTTTCCAAAATCTAACCTAAAATATGAGAGTTACCGAGTGGACATGAAACTTCAGGGACAAACTTCTAAACATTTATAAACATCTTCAAATCTAAAATATTTATTCCTATTCATGGGTGATTGCCAAAAAGTAGACCATATTTGACCACGAAATTTCCGAAAAAAAAAAGTATTATTCCATGCCGCCTAAAATATGTTTTTTTAAACCCGACCAACACAAGAGTGCATGAAAAAACGAAATAGAAAGATCAAGGAATATATTTGTGATAGTTATGAATTCTATACGAAAGTAACTCCAATACGCATGGAGTCTTACTTGAGTTCTGAATGTTTCCAAGTAATGCGAATGCATATGAAGTTGACGTACAACTTTAGGAATGGAAATTATTTTCGGGAAGTTTGAGAGGAAAAAATGAAGTCGGACGTCTCTAACCTCAAAAGTCACTGAGTTCGCAATGTGTGACATTCGACCTTGACAATATAAATAATTGAAGAATCTTTTAAAAATGTTCCAAAAACAGGTAAAAATTATTTAAAATATGGGAAACATCTGTGATTGTGCGATTTATTTGATATTGACTACACATCTTCAATACATCTTTTCATTTAATAAAATTTTGAAATTATAGTTAGAAAAATATGACATTTTGTAAAACGCATTGTGCAAAAATAATGATTATTATTGATTGCTATTTGGAAATACAGATGAGGAATCGATTTTCAACTGTATGAAAATGTTCTTTAGCCTAAAATTAACAAATCTACGTCGTATTTTGAATAGTTTGAATCACGATCTTCGAGTTTTATCTTAAAATAGAAAAATCGTAAAACCTGACACAAAACTTAGGGACAGATTTTGGAGCGATTTTTCGCATCTTTAACTATAAAATATTCGACTTATAACTCCATAATCATCTTTTTCAACTAATTTCAATCGATTTTCATAAGCCCAAATTACTAAAAAAAATATTTTTGATATTATTTAGCAACTTTCTATTTTTTTTATTTTGAGACATTGCGTAATCTGAGATTTTTCAAACATTTTTATTTCCACTGTCCCGAAGAAAATTGTCTTAACAAGGATTTCCGATTAATCTCTGTGTATTAGTAAATAGAGATACGACACTCTAACGAAGTAGAATATAGTTGATATACTCTGTTTTCGGAAATCTTTGTTAAGACAGTTTTCTTCGGGACAGTCGATTTATAATTTCTAAACGAAGTGGTTTAAAATTTTGAAACTTTTCTAAAGTGAGCTCTGATATGAGTACTTCGCTCAGATATATTTAGAAAAAATTAATTAATTAAAGAATATGTAAAAAATGATAGGGACTTAAAATGGTCAACTTTTTGGCAATCACCCATGAACGTGATTGTAATAAATAGGATTTAATTGTAATTAAGTGTAAATATGGCTACTATGCTAAAATATAATAGACGTTATCTTCAAATATTGCACCCAGGAATATGCACATACCATCGTGTTTTGTGGTTATCGGACATTCCTGATTGAACATATCAAGATAGCGGATTATTGTGTTCAAATACTATCCAAGGGATGACCACCACAGGCGACTGCCCATCAGTGTTACATTTCCAACACTAAGAGGCAATAAATCTCCAAAATTTCACAAAAATATTCACGGCTTTAGTACAGTTAATTACAAACAATTTTAAAATTACACTCGAATCCCGGTTTAAGATATTCCTAGAATTTCGTTCGGTGGCATTCAGTAGTTGCACGGAAAACACGGTCATCAAGTAGTAGTCAAACAGTACCGCAGCAACAGAGCGAGCAGTATCAATTTGCCTTTTGCGTTTATTTTTAAAAACACGTTGAAAATTTTTTTTCCACTACTTTTTTATCGTCATTTAAGAATTTTCATCCCTCATGGTAAAAAATTTACATGCGTACATAATTCATATTATTTCTACTGAAGTGGTTCGTACGGCCCTGGCTGTTTGTGTTCAGAGACGCTCAAGGACTATCCCGGTTTAAGACAGACAATGCCCAAAACCCATCTTAAATCGGGATTCGAGTGTATTTAAATATTTTTATTTACAGTAAATGCAATATTACATTTCTCTGAAATGTTAAATATTCAAAAGGGGTATTACTATGAAATGCAATTAATTCCTACTTTGTGTACACATCTCTCTTTCTCTAATTGTATAGCTTGTTAATTGAACCAACTCAACTGAACAAATCAACGATTATTTACATTTCAAACACATCCTGTACTTACTAAGCTGAATTTGCAATTCAAACAAACCTAATATGCTAGAAGACAAACTGAGTTTTCGAGTCATTGCGAATGCAGCATTGATCGTTGAAATTTCCTAAAGGGGTGGAAAGAAAAATTCGACATAGGACTTCATGAGAGAAAAGGATGAAAGGGGTGAGAGCGCAAGTGGACATTTCTATCGGACTGAGAAAACAAAGTGGATTTCCTGGACAAATGTTTCAGAAAGAAACCGGGAACCTTTGCTTTTTACCATTTGCTCTAATCGTGTTAAAGTGGACGAGGGTTGCCGCAAAACCATCTCTGCACAGGAATCATGATTAGAATAATAAATTCCTTTTATCCTTCAACAATCTGCAAAGTTGTTTTCCCCAGAAAATATAAATAAATGTCTTAAATAAAACATATTTACAATATAATTATAAATAGAACTGTACGACGCAATCAGTTTTTAATCGAAAAACTTTTCCCTGAGATTCGAGAAATTAGAGTATTGAGGAAGAAGTGATTTGGGAGCAGCTGTGCTGGCTTATGAAAATGTAGTCATCTTGAAAATTAAAAAGGGCTCGAGAAGATCCTTATCGCAGAGTTCAGGAGAATGGAGTTTAAGAAGTGACTCTCTTTTGGGGAAGAAGGGAACCGAGGAAAATTTGGGGATTTGGACGATTAGAGATACCAGTACCGTTCATTGTAAACTTACTCGGTCCACAAGAGTAACTCTGGGAGGCGGTAGGATGCCGAATTTAGCGGAAACTCGCTTGAATATTGTTTGGCTGCCTCTCCCCATCGCCTACTCTCGTGCCACCCCCATCTCCTCGGATTTACGCTCAAGCGAGTCAGGCCAGCCTGTTTGCTCCCATGCTTTAGTCGAGGCGCAAAGTATGGAGGGAGTAAAAATCGGAAGGAAAAGCAAAGGGGTTAAACAATACGGAAGGAAAATGTATTTTACGAAACTCAGAATCTTGCCGCTTCATCACGCTACCACATTCGGACGGCGCGGTGGGTGGCTGTTTCACGCTACGTTTGCCATTTTATTTTATGACGAGAGACTTATCATTTTCGATTTTATTGCAATAACAAAGCATCACAGACATCCATTCACAATTCATTCTTATTCGCGGAAAAGGATTTCATTCTACTACTTATTTTTATTTTAGAAGGGGCATTGTGCCAAAAATAAGGGACTTTGGTTTAAAAATGGGAGACTTTTGAAGGACGATAAAATTGTAGAGAAACAAGGTTAGTACTTTGCCACTTTTCTGGAGCAAGGAAAAATAGTAATCGCGAGACCAAAAATTGTTTAATGTAAAGTAATCCTTTTTGACATTAAAATTAAAAGGAAAACATTCATCCCTCAAATAAAAACACCCAACAAGTTTGAAAGAAATACAGATAAAAAATGTACAAGAAATTGTAACTGAATAATTTTATGCTAACAAAAAAAAAAAAAAAAAAATTGTGACGACTCTCAAATGATAAAGGAATAATTTTCAAAATTACTTTCACATTTATTTGTCGTTAAAGTTATTCAAATGAACTTACTAATAATAAAAAATTGTGAACTCCCAAGTCAGTTCTTTATGATTAAAGACAAAAGTGTTAAATTTAGTTTAAAATTTAAATTTAGTAAAACCTCAAGAAAAATGGTCTTGTTTGTTGACGTTAAATGTCATTTACAGGTAGAAATATACCTGAACATATCCCTTGTCGACCACCAACAAAGAGGGTCCCCTTTTATTCATAATTTATAAGGGTTGAATTTCGCATTGAAGGGATGTGAATTGTGAGGTACGAGAGAAATAACCAAATTAATAGGAATATCAAATGAAACAAAATTATTTCCTTTAGTCATTTGCTGCCTTTGAAATGTTCTGAATCAGAGAACTTCGGGAAACATCGTAAAAGATTTGCTTCAGTACGGTTCACTGACAAGGGTATATTCGCCCTCATTTCCCCAAGATAACGAATCTGGGTCACTGAAATTCAATGAATATCATCTTTCTACCTTACGCATAGAAACTACCCCTTGCAAAGAAATATAGCCAATTGGGATCAACCTTACAACTCTTCGACAGTCAATTTATACAAAATTTTCAGCAAATTTTCAAATTTGATCAGAGAAAAGAATAATACTTTAAATAAACAAGTTTCTTTCTGGTAATTCATAATAATTAAAATGTAATACAAAATAAGTCTGTCAAAATTTTTTCTATCAAGAAAGTGAGGAATTAGAATTTTAGCTTTAAAAAATGAGAAATTACAGGCCGAGGATGTTGTTGAGGAAATTTCCGTACAATTCGCATACAACACAAAGGGGGTGCATGCTAGTGTTACGGAAAATTCCGTAACAGTAGCCTCGGCCCATGCTTTTGTGTGCTATTTGTAAGGAAATTTCCGTAATACTAGACACTGCCGAAATTAAATGGAAGAATTGAATTTAATATACACAATAAAGATTCCGTTTCGTTATAACAAAAGTTTGAGGCTACAGAATAATTAATATTAATTTAATATTTGATAGTGATTCCAAACGGTATAAATGTATAATTTATAATTCTTCAGTCAAATGTTGTTGAATAATTCATAATTGCAAGGTTTATTTTTCATGACAAAGACCATAGCTGGGTAAGCATGGTTGGTCTGCCATAGCAGATATTTGGTTCATATTTGGGTGGTAAGTTTTTACCATTATAAGACTAATTGATTGATTCTGCAAAAAAAAATGATGCCTATTCATTGTGACATACGAAAACTGTGCATTTGTTTATAAAAATTGTTAAAATAATTGTCACACAGCAGCTATCTTAACTCTTCGCAATTAGGCATTAATTCATCTCATATTTTATATAAAAACTATGAATTTCAAACAACTAATCATTGCGAATCACGAGAAAATGACTTTTGTTCATTAATTTGTTTAAAACATTATAAACAATTTTTTTCTTACTCTTACCTACTGAAAATTTTTGCTAGATAGTTATTACGCTGACTTAAGATGTTTCTTAGTCAATTTGAAGATCTTAAAAAAAGATACATCTGAAAAGTTAGGGAAAAATATTGTTTACTTTGTTGTTAAATAAAAAATTTTTGTTTCACCAAAGTGAATTTTCTGTACCAACTTGTTATACTTGGAAGTCTTACGGTCATTTAAAAAAAGAAAACATCAAAATCCATTGAAAATCGGCTTGTACGCAGACTTTTGTCCACAAAAAGTGCTTTTGGCCACATTGTGTGGCGTATGTAGCACACAAAAAGGATAAAAAATACAAGATATAAAGTAAAATCTATGCGAAAGTGTGTCTATGATTTCGAATGATGCTCATTTAAGTCATAAGTTAAAATTAATGGAATGGAATCAATGGAATCGCATACTTTGTAGAGGCAATCAAAATAATTTTTTTTTAACTGGTGAAGTACCATTGGGATCATGCTCGCAAAAATATATGTTGTTACTGACGGCGTGAGTGTATTATAGGAAAACATTGTGGCGGTACCAAGAAGCTTTTGTTAAAAACAATTTTTCAAAATTCAAAAATTTTTTTTACTTCTTTCTGATGGCCAGAACTGACTCCATTTTTTTTTTAAAACCGTTGTGATATCTTGTACAATATATATTTGAACATTCGAAATTGATTTAGCCATTTTCGAGAAAATTTAATTTTATGATTTCTCAAAATTTTTTTATAACTCTTGTAAAAATTTTTTTTGAAATTGGCACTTGGGGTAAATTATTAGTCTTGTAATGGTAGAAACTTACCGCCCAAATATGTATGAACCAAATATCTGCAACCATTCTTACCCCGCTATGGCCTTTATAATTTTTTTGTATCTACAACACGGGCTCAATTAATGGTTGTGAATTTTTTAAGGACTTTTTTTATCGCTCGCGTTTATTTTACCTAGAAAAGCGTTAGTCGGACAAATCGATGTAGTTGAAACTCGAAATACGGAATAGGAACATTGATGGTGTAATTTAGCAAGTGGCACTGGTCCAATACTCGGAAGGAAGGTTTGATTTAATGCGTTTAATCGAGTCTCCTCGCAAATATAGTGCTGATTCTAATTACGAATTAACATTTTGAAAAATTAATTTTTAAAAGTACACTACCATGTGGAAAAACTAAAAAAAAAATTTAGAGGAATCCATCCTTACACAAATTAATACTCCAAATTATATATTTTAAAGAATAGAATACAATAGAATAACTTTTCAATAATATTAATAAATGAGATATATTAATTTTCTAAATAAATCTGAATAGACAAAGGTCTTGAATTCTGTCAATCCAAACGGTCTGGCATACACTAAATATTGAGAACTCTCATAAATTATTCTTGTAAAAAGCTTAAAATTTTTCAAACATAATTAAATTTTTAATGGAATTTACTTTGAATGTGCATTAATGCGGGAATTTTATTTCTAATCAGAACGGAACAAAGCAAATAATTAATTTATTGAGTAGTTAAATTAATTTCCAAGTAATTCGGAATTGGAAATATGCTGTGAAATTTCTAAGAGTTGACCTGTTTTGCATTGACTACCACATTTAATCATTTTAATGGTAATTAAATTTTCACTACCTTTTATAATTATTAATAATTATTTACAGTTCATTCAATTTGTATATTTTTATACGCCTATAAAGTATTAAAATTCGAATTTAACCCACTTTAGAAAACAATGAAGCAATAGCGGAAAATTTGATGCTAGAAAATCTTGAATTCTTTTGAATGGAGCGCATCCCTTGACAGTGAAGACCTTGTAGTGAATCTGTTTCATCGAGAGCGTTTTTGTATCTAACGGAATAGAATGAAAGAAGAGGGATTTGGATCAATGCAGTGGGGTGAAAAATAAAAAAGTTTCCTGCGATTCGTGAACCTGTCGGACTTGAAACTTTTCTTTTGTTCTCCTTCGCTTCGGGCTTAAAACTTTTGTTTCTTGAATGCATCGTTGACTCACAACATTTGCGATTGAAAAATTATGGAATTCACTTACAGCTTTGCTCGAGGCCAAAAAAACATATATCAAAATATGCGGAAAAATATTGTTTTTCGATTATCCAATGGTTGTAGTACAAGGGCTAACCAATTGTTAATAAAGTTGTCGATAATCATTTTCAAATAAAAAAGATTTTGTTGCAAAACTTAGAATTTGTGGTTTTTCAGTTTTCACAAAATTTTCTCTAAAGTAAAAATTATACACTAAGATAATGATTAATGCATTTCCTATAGAAAAAAATGAAACTTAAGGAGACATTCTAAACTCAAATAACTTCTACTTTTTATCAATGGAACCTAATATGCTTTCAAATGGTCCACTTAATTTGTAGCAAACTTGATACCTCACAAAAATTAAAATTGTATCAGAAAATATGATTTGTATTTTAATTTTTCGATTAATTACATCTTCCATAAAATAACAGCTTCTTTATGTAGAAAATTAAAAAATATCTTGTACAATTATTTTAATATACGCGGTGATTTTTGGATAGATTGTCACCTTATTAAAGCATAAGTTTTACTTTTTTGCCACCTTATTAAAGCATAAGTTTTACTTTTTTGCCACCTTATTAAAGCATAAGTTTTACTTTTTTGCCACCTTATTAA
>JBAGKK010123471.1:0-25072 GCA_037177015.1 Euceroptres primus
TGTTAGAATTATATAAGTATGTAGTATATTAAAATATTGACGATCAATTATAATAATTATTATAACTATGCAATTAATAATTATGGAATAATAAAATAATTATTATTATTTTTTACTTTTTATTTTTAGAATTTTTTTTCGTATTATATATATATTAAAATATTTTATTGATTTAATTTTGTAATTATTATAAATAATTTTTTCTTTTCGATTTTCGTCTAAGTTATTATGTTGCCATTGTATATATTTTATACACACGGCTCTAGTTTTATTGCCTTGGCAATCTCATTTCGTTCAAGATTGCGCTAGCGATGAAATTTTCTTGATGCTGTCGACTGATTCTAATATCAATTTTCAGTTTCGTTTTTACTGTTTTTGAATAAATAATCGCGATCGGTCGGTATTAATTTCGGGCGTGAAGTTTTATTGTGAAGCTTCGGGAGTGCGGTTTTGTAGGGCAAGTTACGTGTTTCAGCGTGCTCTGGAAAATCCACTCGTGGCTGTGTGGTAGCGGTAGTGTGTACATGTGCCGGCCTAAGGATCTTTTTCCAGCAAGGATTTTCCGGCTTTTCCCTTGGATTTGCTGTGCCAAAGGAGTCAAGCGCCCTTAAGAAAACTACAAGGTACCATCGAAACGCGGCGGTAACGCCCGGAAATCTTTATTTTGCTCTAAAAATGCGGACTAAAATAGTCATTTTCTCCATGCATTTTCCAGGTTATGGCCCTCAATCCAATAATTAAACCAACCTTTTGACAAAATAAATTATAAGAATCATAATTAGGTTATTTACTAGACCAGGAAGGTTTTTTTATATCAGTTTGTAATTAAATCACCTTCCTACGTTTTAATAATTTGCAGTTCAAGACAAATTGATTGAATTGCTAGTTTCCAATTCATATCTAAATTTTATGGAAGGCGTTTACGGTTTAATTTTTATACTGTTGAAGACGTTTACGAAATTATCAATTTCATTATTTGAAAGAATAGCAAGAATATCGTCAACATAACGTTTGTAGAGAATAGGAATAAAATCTAACTTTTAAAGAGCTCTATTTTCAACATCTTCTAAAACCAACTTTGAAACTATAGGATACAGTGAAGAACACTTCGGACAATCTGATAAAAGTTTATAATATTTATTATTAAATGAAAAAACAGTATTGTTAAAGACAGTTTTAGTAGCTATTAAAACTTTATTCTTTGTTTTTTTAGTTAAATTATGATTTAAATCTAGTTTTTCTTCTATACAATCTAAGGCAATATCAATTGCAATATTATGAAACATTGAAACAACCTCAAGAAATATTAACGAATGTGTTTTTAGTACTTTAATGTTTTTTAATTTATCCTTTAAATCCCAACTATTTTTTACGAACGCACTAGTATTACCTGACGCCTGATTCAAAACATTTGAAATATATTTTGCTAAATTCGCTAAATTATACAATCCAATTGTGGTGTCACGTCCCCGCAACTATTATCATTATTATTGTTATTATATGTAAATTTTTCACAGACCCTGAAGGGACCTGGGCGGTTATAAGGCCGCTAGTACGGACTAAGTCAAGTACAATGGACAGTCAACAATTAAAGAATTTCCAAACACAAAGGACAACGTACTACATACCCGACAAACACAAAAATAAGTTAAGATCAAACTATAGTCACAAGAATAGAATAAAGCTGCGGTCAAAAGTTTAGAAACCAAAAATGGAATCTCTTTTTTTCCTTTTCTTTTAGGGAATGATCTTCCGTTGCAGTACAAAAAACGGCTAGCCGCTTTCTTCTTGGCAGTCCAAAAAGCATCGGACTATTCGGCAGGTGTTGAGTAAAACCGCTTTTTGGGCTGCAGCTAGCACCCGCTTAACTCCGAGATCTTCCAGGTGTTTCTGTTTATTGTTATTATTATTATTATAGTTATTATATCTCCCATTATTATGATTATAACTCTCCTTATTATTATTATGACTATTATTGTGAATATTTTGTATTACTCAATTATATTTTTAATTGTTGTGACTGTAACTCGCTACCTGTTACTTGACACACGACCAGCGGCAATCGATAGCATGTTAGGGATCGTATCGCTTTTGGCAGTCTTTCCACCCTTAAAGTAGACACTGACGTCCCAAGGACCAATTAGGCAAGACTAGAATCTTAGTGCAGGGTGCCAGTAGGCATAGCGAGAAGACACTATGTGTAGGCAATAGGCAAACCAGCTACCATGTTTAGGATATAAGCAGCGGGTCTAGGACCCAAACAGTCAGTTTGAATACTAGAGCTCACCACGTGCGTCGGGTCACTCGAGGGTACCGGGAGTTTTAACTTTAAATTCTAAGTCTTAGTCAGTCTGAACCGAATATACTTTGTCTTCGAAAACACGTCGGAAAACACGGCCTACGCCGAATCTCTGTGCGCCGGAAGTTTGTAAAAGCGAGTCAGTTTAAATTCATATCAGTGAAATTCCATACTTGGAGTGGATTATTATCAACTAGTGTTGATTGATTGTTGCGTCATCAAAACCTCAGCGGAACCTCAACCGGGCGGGTTCCACAAATTAATTCAACACTGAAGTTCTTCAGGACCAGAGCCGAACAGGTTCAAATCTTGTGTACCATCTACCCAGAGTTTCAAATTCAAACATTCCAATTCAACAACCTGCTGACTACCAACGCATTCAAAACATCAGATAATTCCGGTAAGTCTCATTTCTAAATGTTATTATCCAAAGCTTTCCTAAGAGTTCAGTAACTCAACAGTTTCCTTTATTTCAAGATTGGAATCAGAGACGAGACAAGCTTGAAAAGAGGGATCGCTCCCAGTACTGTCAAGTCTCAGAAAATCGAGTGACAGCACCAAATCCAATTTAATTTCTTAAACAATTGTAATTTTAATTAATAAATTGATTTTAAAGGGTATCTCGCATCTTATACACATTTGGCTTCTCTTCGTCCCTGGATTAGTTTTCTTATAAGACTAACCTAAATCGAAGAACTTTAGGGATCGTTAATTCTGTGATCATGTTTGATGAATTAGATATCAGACGCACTAGGTATGTGATCATGTTTGATGAATTAGATATCAGACGCACTAGGTAGGACGCCACAAAGGAAACAATCAATCTCCATTTCAAACTTTATTTCTGAACTTTTGGGGGAGCATAAGCTAGAGCTCACCACTATTGGGGGAGCATAAGCTTTTGCTACAACACGTGTTGTAGGGGGAGCATCAGCTTTTGCTACAACACATGTGTTTCCAAATTATATGCAATTTTTTCGTTAATAGGTCTTTTTCTCCCATCTAATAGCTATATCATTACATTTGTTTTCTATTGTTGAAAGTAGACTAGTTTTTACAGATTTATACAGAGTGTCATTTTTAAAAATATTTTCAACCGTTTTATTGAAACTATTGAAACTATTGAAACGTCACTATTTGCAACTACTGTTATTTTTCCTTTATCAGCCTTAAAAAGGCGAGATCATGATCTCAATTTTGTAAGTTTTCAAATTGCTTGAGCTACAGTTTTCCTACTATTTAAACTTTTGGCTCCTCGTTTTTCAAATTTTTAAACAAATTTTTGATTCTAAATTCTCCAAATTCGTTTTCTAAAGCTAAATTATTATTTTTTTAATAAACCAAACTTTTTTATACATTATCGTTTCAGGATACACTTTAGGTTGTTTAAAGTCAAATATTGTGAATCAAAAAACCTCCTAATTGAACCATCATTAAAAATCCTTGATAAACCGTATTTTATGTAATTTGGATACTGATATAATTTATCAATTTCATACTATATTATATATCATACTATATTATTAATTTCTAAATTTAAACAATTTCTTTGAAAATGTATTTTAATTCTTTGAAATATAGGAATTAACTTATAATTTTAATTGTGAAAATAAAATTTCTTTGTTTGACGTTGTATATGTGCTGGAATTAAGATCTCTTTTCTACATCAAATAAGGAAAGCGTTCCTTTAGATGAACTAATCTTCTATTCATGTTTGTCCAATTCACGATTTGTTGCCTCGTGCGCCCACCAAACCTAGCATATAAGATTTAGAAGGATTTTTATTTTACTGAGGGTGAGGGTGGAATTTTATGCGACCTTTGTACAAGCACTAAAAAATGTTTAAATATGTGGGTGTGTTGTAAAAAATTGCTTAGACCTAAAAATTATTGACTTCTCTTCAGAATTAAGTCCGCTATCTGTAAAAATAAAAAATTTGAAATTTTTTTCCTAATAGTAAAGTTAAAACAAACCGATCTGAGCCTATATTTTTACATTCTTAAAACACACATATTTTATTTCTTATCTAAAAGGAAAAGCTTTAGAAAAAGTATGATCATGTGCGTTGAGCTGGGCAAGTATAATCCTCTTATTGACCTACCTTCTTTTATTTTGTCTTCAAATTGACTGAATTCTCTCTAATCTCAATGTTTAACGATCGAAGAAGGAAACGAAGAAATCATTTTTATATCTATTTCCAAATACAAATCGAAAGAAAGAGAAAGGACGAGAGGTATCTACTGTATACCCCACTGAGTAAGCGTATCATTTCTATACTTATTTCGATGGAGTTCTTAGTAGTAAACGAAGGACGGATAGATGGATATCCGACTGAAATAAGAGTTTTTGGTGAAACAAAAGCAAAAAGTGAATCCATGGACATATAAATATAGAAACTAGACACGTCGTGGAGAGAAGGACTCGGTCACTTGTGCCCTAATTCTCCGTAAATTAAGCACAAGCTACCATGAAAACGCCCCACTTTTTTCTCCCCATTGGCTTCAACTCCGCGCCAAAATGACTAGTCCCTAATTCTTATGTCCATGAGTGATTGATAATAAGGATATCAACAAATTAATTCTATCTGTGTTAATTTTTATTTCTTCTGTATTATTTTTATCTATATTATTTTTATTTATTACCTTTTCATAAAGCCAAAAAGCGCTTTTTTCTCCTAAGCTCAGTCCAGTCTTCGTAAAGTCTTTTATCCCACGAAATTGTGTAAGCATAAAACCGCTGGTCTTTTTATCATAAATAGGACTTGCTTGGCTAGCAACAGGAGTTATAATTATAGGCGACTGACCATATGGTGTGGCAACGTACCCTATAGGAGTTTGTGGAAATTCTCCGTACTGACCCCTTGCTGGAAGCACTATCTTCGGCCTTGCAAGTATTTTTCGTGCTTGATCTGAATTTGAAATTGTGCTTGACATTTCTTTGTTTTACCAAAACAACCATTAGTTTTTTTAATCTAATTTCAATCTCTGGTCGAATGTCTTTCTGTTTCGATAGACAATCAATAGTTGCATCAAAGTCAACTACCAAATCAATTCCAAACACAAATTCTTACAGGTGATTATTTCTAATTTATCAGTTATATATTTTTATTTTACATTCTCATACGAGAAGATTTCAAAATTTTATAAAAATTCGACCTGTCTTGAACAAGTTTCCACGTTTTGTGGCACTAAGTTTAAAATTGTGCCTCCCCTTAAAATGTCTTATTCGTCAGATGGTCACATACTATGTCGATAGCTTCAGGTCTTGGAGATCCTAAAATAGAAGAATTTATAATAAGAACATAGGAATAAGCCACATTTCTAGATATGTCATAGCCAAAAGTTTGTGTTCATTTTACAAAATTAGAAGAAATATAATATAACATATAATATAACAATATAACAAATATAATATAACAATGCTATTGAAATATTTTCCTCACAGTCTAAATGAATTTTTCCTTAGAGCAAAAAGACTTTTAAGTAAGTTGTCAGAGATTGTCGGCTTGGGTGGGTCGAAAATCAAAACTTTTGAAAGTCAAAAACGGCGGGGGCTCAAAATTTGCTACGAGTTACTAATAAAAAACTCTAATGACTTTTAGAAATAAAAAATAGTCCTACGGTTTTGAAATTAGGTCAAACATTTTAAATTCTAACCCTCGCGCTGTAAACGTTTTTTTGGCACCTTACCGCTGTAAACGGGGGTCTGTGGGACCCAAGGGTTTTTTAGTTGTTAAAGTGATAGGAAAAATCTGGTAAAATTTATGCATCATCATTAAACCTTCTACTTTATGGATCAGTTGAATAGGAACAGAAAAAAAATTGTTTTCAAATAAATTATTGCATATAAACATGTAAAACTAGGGACCATGCACGATATTGTTTAAACAATTATAACATTTCAATAAGTTAATGAAATGCATTATAAAAGCCATAAAATTAAAGCTGAAGGTGCAAAATTAAAGATAAAATAAAGAAAAATATGCTATTGCAAAAAGAAATGCTTAATTTTCATGCGAATTTTTAATGAAAAATAGTCAACTACGGGAGTGGTAATGTTTGATATAGAATGTTTTTCTTTGATTTTATGCAAATTTATTTATAAAAAGGTTGTGAAAGTTAAAAAATGACGTATTTTAAAACTACAAGCAGTCCTCGCACAGCAATTTCCTTTGATTTTATGCAAATTTATTTATAAAAATGTTGTGAAAGTTAAAAAATGACATATTTTAAAACTACAAGCAGTCCTCGCACAACAACTTATTCTGTGCTCGTCGCATAAGGATTTGTTCGGGGACGAAGAGTCCGTACTACCACCTACGCTATACGTTATATGGTAAAATAGGGTCCAAATAACTCAAAAAACTAGAAAAAAATGTTTACTTACCACCACAAAAAGTAAACGTAGACTGTAAACGGGGATCTCTCAGACCCGACTCGAGGTTCAACTATTCTCTGTGGTCGTTCAATTAGCACTGAACCGTTGTCACTTCGCCCTTCGATTCTCTATCTGCGTACAATTTTTTAGGATGGGGATAGAGCTTGGACCCTTATCTAGTTTCGGAGTAACCGACGTAGTAAATTTCGTCCGGGTCTCACAGACCCCCGTTTACAGCGCGAGGGTTAACAATGTCAAGATTGAATATGTGTGTATTATACGAATGTTCTTTTTGTTTCTTAACTCGTGATTATGAATTTCAGTTTCAGCATTGCTCTCTTTCGTTTCCTTCAGGTGGATTTAGTTACTACTCAATATTCGAATTTTTTTTTGTCTCATCGCCCAGATAAATCAGGTTCCCAAATAAACTGAAGACGTATTTTTTTTTAATCGGTTGATATTAATCCATGCCGCCCACCCCCTGAAGTTTTCCATAAGAATAACATGGGGAAAGGGACACTTTTTAATAATCTATAATTAAAACGCTAATTTGTATAATAAACTATGCATTTCCGTACAATGATACTTTTCAAAATTCAGCAGTGAAGAAGAAATAGGCATTACTTTTGTATGAATTATGTAGTAAGTGGCTTTTTCTTATGTAGTAAGTAGCTTTTTCTATGGCTTCTTCAAAATCTATGGCTTTTTCAAAAAGGCAAGAACTTTTTCTGAAAAACACGACATCTGTTGAGATGAGCAATCCATGCATGAAATCGCGGTTGGTAAGCCTCCTTGAACACTTTTTGGTATTATTTATTTTGATATATTTACAGTCTTTGTTACGTAATTCTTGAAAATTCTAATTTTATACTTTGATTTAATTTCCAATAATTAATAAAAATAAGAAGTTATTTTTCAGGATAAATGCGTTGCTTACGTTCTCAACATACGAAAGTATATTACTTTTGTGTAAAATTTGACTCTCCTGGTTTTGAACAGGAAGGAAGACCCCCTGAATCCGAAAAACTGGTTTTAAGATCCTGTATGCCTGTGCAGTTGTAGTAGTCGTAGTAGTAGTAAGTAGTATCTCTGTCCGCCTGTAGCCTGTAGACGCGATAACTTTCGAAAGAATTGACAGATCAGGTTGAACTTTGACATACTTTTTTAGTGTGCATAAAGTAGTTCAAGTTCGTTAACTAGCTATATCCGATAAATAATTAAAAAGTTTGAGCATTTTTAAACTTTCTGAAAACAATTTTTTCAGAGCAATAAAAGTTTAAGGACAGCTCTGGATAGGTTTCATGAAGTTTTATAAATTATCTTAATGAAATTTCTCCCAGGGACCAATATTAACAAAGTTACAGAATGTAGAAACCTTAAGAAATTGAAAAACCAATTTAAGAAGAAATCGAAAAATCTGCTCACTAAAGTTACTATCATTCTCATCACATGTCCATTCCAACGTGCGTACATATTCCTCAGAAAGCTTTAACTAATAAATCCTTGAATTAAATATTTATTCGATCCATTTTTGTGTCCAAATCTTAAATTTTTGTTTTAAAAAATTAGAAAATTGCACTTTTATTAGATAAAAAAAACAGAATGGCTCAAAATGCTCTACACCATTTTATAGAACTCCATCAGTGGAACTAATTTCATCTCTTGCGTTTTTTTGTATCTAGCGTGGTTCTCTAAAAAATACCAAGTTTCGTTTATTCCCCCCACTTATTCTATTTTTTGTCCTCAAATCCGAATTCTACATGGTAAAACCCTCTGAGTCCAAAAAACTGGTTTTCGTGAAGGTGTCTGTCTGTCTCTGTGTCTGCACGTCTGTAAACTCGATAACTTTTAAAATAATTGACAGATCATGTTGAGCTTTGGCACACCTTCTTAGTTTGCAAAAAGTAAGTTTTCAGTTTTCAAAAAATTCGTAACTTTTAGTCTCACTTCTTAATATTACTTAAAAATCTCTATAAAGAATCCTAATAACATTTTTCAATTTGTCCAGAATTCAAAAAGTTATTATTATAAAATAACAGGTACAATTTTTTTTAAATACAAAAATTTCAATAAAGGTTCTTGGTAAGTCTCAAAAAGCTTGATAAATTGTCCCAATAAGATTTTTTAATTCGTCTAAAATTTAAAGAGTTAGAGTATTTTAAAATTTTGAAAAACTGTTTTTTAAGATATGGGAGAGTGACCTGAACTGGATAGTGTAACGGTTTCCTGTTGACAGGGATCAATTACAAGATATTAGTAGCTCTATTTTAATTCAAAGCTTCTCAATTCATAAAACTCACTGGTTATTTAAACTTAGGTTTTGAATAATTCAATTTATTTGCATCGTAATTAATTTTTTTCATTAAAAAGCTGTAGCTTTCGAGTGCGAATTGTTGGAATTTCGTCCAACAATTATTTGCTCTTTAAGCCAATTTATTATTTCCTCATCACGATGTACTGAGAGTAATTATTTACTTTGTTCTCAGTCGTATCACAAGGCGAATTTAGCTTTAATAAGAGAATAGTGATTTTCTGCAATTCGATTTCTAAGACTTTCAATTGCTCTTATTTTTACGATAATTATGAGCGTCCCATAAATCTCTTGGATTATTAGAACTTAACTTGAATCTTTGATTGTGGACAACCCTGAGGCGAGAATGATTGCGCATTCGATTTTTATTTATTTAACCAAAAATAAACAACTAACGTTCTCTGAACGTTCGTAGATATTTAAAAGATTCTATGGTTCGTAGACGAGATCCTTTGAAATGTTGAAGGTCTGCGAATATCAAAAATTAATTTTAATCAAAAAACGGTCTAAGGAGGTTTTTCTACCCTAAGCGAGCTCCCTGACGTGATCAACACAGCCAGGTATGAGTTGCCAAATATTTTCTAACTGCAAACCATGGATCGTGCGACTATTGGCAGACGAGGTTCAATATCTGTGCTCTACTTATTCTCACGACTACCACAGAATTCCTAGCCTAACCATCAAGAAAAATCCACAAGTCTTCAGAATCTTTTTGTTCTGGCAGTGGATTGAATTATTAATTTGAGCTCAGCTGTTTTTTAATTTTAATCTTCACAAGCAGTCAATGCAAAAGATTAGCTGCAGCCTCGTAACCGATTATTACGACTCATGCATACATGAGTGTCGTGATAATCACTTAAGCTTCAGTTGGCTTGTATTACTTGTGGGATTGAACAATCTAAGTTATTGGAAATAGAATTTTAGCGATTCGTCCAAATGAACTCCCAGCGTATGGATTGAAAATTCGGATTAGGATCAAACTTCTACTCCAAAACTCAGTCTGCTTTTACATGTCCAGAATTTTGTTCAGAGATCTGCCTTCTTAATTGTTTATCCAAATGAGCTCCCAGCGTATGGGTTGAAAATTTGGAGTCAACTTAAAGGTCTTTCTAAAAAACTTTTCTAGAAACGATCGAAAATAAGAAACAGTGTAAAGTTGCGACGTCTTAAACACTTGCACTTTGAAAATCGTGGCTTGCGACTGACAAAGTTTTAAAATATCAAAAGTTATATTTTTGATATTTGGCAAATTCTAAATCCCTATACTGACCTATCGGGTGGGCTAGGAAACAAAACCTTTCCTAGATTCTCCGTAGAAGAGAGGAGCGGAAGTTAGGTGCCCCTTCTTGCGCCAAACTCTACGAGCTGGAGGAAAGCTTCTTTTAAAGAAAAATAGTGCTACGCTTCTCACCTCGTGAAGAGGATCAAAGCGTAAGAGGTCGAGAACTGATAGCGAGCCGTTTTTATAGTTTATTGATTCGCGCGGTCAATGACCTCCCCAATCGGATGGATTCTTCTCCTTCTCTTCGATCGATTTTGTGCGCGCTTTTTTCTTTTGGCCGTGAATCTTCGGCGCCTTTTCGCACACCCCTAATTCTATTGGTTGGTGCTCTTGAAGTTTTTGGCGCTATTTTCCCCCGCCGAAATATTTATTCTCTAGCGTATTTATTTATTACTTTCGTCCAGAATATACAATCTCGATGCTCAGTGCCGTATCACCTTTTGTCTAGTGCCGTTATTCTTAAAATCGATATTCAATAATTTAATATTCAATATTTCTTGTTACTTTTCTTATTTTATTTTCATAGTAATTAGTGTTTTATTATTCAAGGTCATTTGGACCGTCTCAATACATTTATTCGGGGTCCCTTCTAGTTCTTAAAAAACTCTTCATATTATCTCTGCAACCGTTTTAGATCAAACCAGTATTATCAGAATTATAATAATAATTATAATTATAATTATGATTATAATTCTGTTAATTCTGGTTTGATAAAAAAATCTTTCAGAGATAATATGAAGAGTTATTTAAGAACTACAAAGGACCGAGATTAAAACCTTTGGATTTTTAAAAAAATGATACTGAAAAATTTTTAAAATGCCTTAGCTTATTGAATTTTCGGTGGATTGAAGAATGTCATTAAAATAATTTCCAGAGATTTTTGAGAATTTAAAGAAGTTTTATCAAAATTATATAAATTAAAATTAGGGAAGAGTGACTCGATCTGGTTAAAAAAAGTTTTGGCTTTATAATAATTAAACATTTAAAATAAAAAAGAATAGTATTACATACCAAACTGAAAATAAGACATTCCTTTAAACAATACCAGTGTTGTAACAAATATTATATCAAATACTTATCCGTAATCTTTTTCTGAACCATTGCACTTTTATCCAGATGAGGATTTGGAACCACGATCCGAGTAGTCGTTCACACAGTCTTAAATACACCAACCACTTTCTCTATCGCATTTACTATTAAATCATGACACCATTGTTTGCCAACTTCAAATGCTGAAAAAATTTATTTAAATAGCTAGTTCTTTTATGTTGAAAAAATTCGCGGATCATTTGAAAACCTTTTGAGTGTTTTTTTTCACGAATTATCTAGATCAGGGAAAATTACACTACCAATAAAAACATCTTAATTACGTTGTTCGTAATAATTAAAAGTCTGTTTGTGTGGAAAGTTTTAAAGCCAAAAGTTCTGTGAATACACAGAACAAAAGTAGCTGTTATAAAAAAATCCTACGGCAGTAAAAATGACAAAATTATCAGAGGTAAAAAAATATGTCTTCATATCAATAACACATTTTTTAATTTTTTAATTTTAAAACAGCAAATAAGGGGTAAATCTTATTATGGTACAATCCCTTCATGATAATTTTACTCATAAAAAATTACTCGAGTTCGCTTAATTCAAATATTTAGTCATTTTTACGAATTATTCAGGTTGGGAACCTATCCAGTTCGGGTCACTCTCACATATCTTAGAAAAGAGTTTTTCAAAATTTGAAAATACTCTAACTCTTTGAATTTTAGACGAATTGAAAAATGTTATTAGGATAATTTTTTAAGCTTTTTAAAACTTACTAGGAACCTTTTACTGAAATTTTTGTATTTAAAAAAAATTTTACCTGTTATTTTATAATAATAACTTTTTGAATTTTGGACAACTTAAAAAATGTTATTAGGTTTCTTAATAGACATTTTTAAGTAATATTAAGAAGTGAGACTAAAAGTTACGAATTTTTTGAAAACTGATTTTCGAAAAAAGCTCTAACTTTTTGAATTCTTATCGAATATGGCTGGTTAACAAACATATTCTTACTTTTTTCAAACTAAGAAGGTATGCCAAAGCTCAACATGATATGTCATTTCTTTTAAAAGTTATCGAGTTTACTGATATGCAGACACAGAAACAGACAGACACCTTCACGAAAACCAGTTTTTTGGACTCAGAAGGTTTTACCATGTAGAATTCGGATTTGAGGACAAAACATAGAATAAGTGGGTGGAATAAACGAAAATTGGTATTTTTGAGAGAACCACGCTAGATACATAAAAAACGCAAGAGATGAAATTAGTTCCACTGATGAAGTTCTATAAAATGGTGTAGAGCATTTTGAGCCATTTTGTTTTTTTTTATCTTATAAAAGTGCAATTTTCTAATTTTTTAAAACAAAAATTTAAGATTTGAACACAAAAATGGATCGAATAAATATTTAAATCAAGGATTTGTTAGTTGCAGCTTTCTGAGGAATATGTACGCACGTTGGAATGGACATGTGATGAGAATGATAGTAACTTTAGTGAGCAGATTTTTCGATTTCTTCTAAAATTGGTTTTTCAATTGCCTAAGGTTTCTACATTCTGTAACATTGTTAATATTGGTCCCCGGGAAAAATTTCATTGAGATAATTTATAAAGTTTTATGAAACCTATCCAGAGCTGTCCTCAAACATTTATTGTTTTAAAATAAATTGTTTTCAGAAAGTTTAAAAATGCTAAAACTTTTTGAGTTTTCATCGGATATAGCTAGTTAACGACTCTGATCTTACTTTGTGCACACTTAAAAAGTATGTCAAAGTTCAACCTGATCTGTCAATTCTTTCAAAAGTTATCGAGTCTACAGGCTACAGGCGGACAGAGATACTACTTACTACTAATACTACTACAACTACACAGTTATTTTTATTAAATATTGGAAGATAAATCAAAGTATAAAATTAGAATGCTCAAGAATTACGTTACAAAGAATGTAAATATATCTAGAGAAATAATACAAGAAAGTGTTCAAGGAGGCTGACCAACCGCGATCACATGCATGCATTGCTCATTTCGGCATCAGATATCGTGTTTTCCAGAAAAAGTTATCGCCTTTTTGAAAAAGTCATAGATGAGTAAAAGAAATCTCTCTTTTGTAACAGTTTGGAGCATTTCAGACGAAAACAGTTCTGAAAGATGAAAAACGAGAAAGTTATCAAGCCCGAAAGCATTAATCGGTCAGAGGGGGACTCAAATCCCCCCCCCCCAAATATCAAGCAGGTAAAAAGAGTCTGATATCGCTTTACAACCTACACGTAGTAAACTATGGAAACTACAACTCTGTAGAATAATGGAAACCTTATATATAATAAGAATAATGCCAAACTCAGTTGTTCGAAAACATGTTTAAGAATTATCTCTAGTTTTAAAATTGTGTTACCGACGAATGTTGCAGTTACCTTCTTCTGGACGTTTACGGGGTTGGTGAAATAAATGCACAAAAATTCACTAAGCGACCACCGGATGCTTTTTGAAATTTTTATAAAATTCCCATCCAATGAACCGCCCGGTTTTAAAACCGCATAATGTATTGGATAGAATCTATTTCAAATCATGCAGGTCGGCGGGTGACATGTTCAGAATTGGCTTGCCTATGAAATATGTTTTTTTACGTAAAAATAAGGGGATACGTATTTTTCTAAAATATTTTTCAGGTTTAAGGTAATACTTAGTTTTTTTTTAAATTTTACTTTCAAAACCTTGCCATTTTTGAAATTTTCTAGATAATAAGGATTTTATTTTTTCAGTTTGTAAAATTTTTCTTACTTTTGCGAAATTTATAAACAAAATTAAAAAATAATCGAAAATGATAAAGTTATTTCGATTTTTGAAAAAAACAAAAAAAGAAATTTCTCAAAAACCCCACATTTTTTTGTGTTATATTTTGAGGAATCTTAGGTACTAATATAGTCTACTTACCATAAATTTCCCATTTGATATTTTTTTGTTTTTCAGGAGAAAAAAATTATTATTTGTTTTTGCTTCGTAACCTTGACATTTTGGAAATTTTTGAGATTTTAAGGTTTTTCTTGTTTTAGTTTATCAAGCTTTTTACACTCCTTCGAAATAGATGAGAGAAACAAACAAGTAATGAAAAGTGGTAAAGCTATTTCGATTCTTTGAAAAACAAAACACGAGATTTTCTTCAAAAAAAGAAGGAATAAAAACTGGTGAAGCTATTCTGATTTTCAGGTGTTTTGGGTGAGAATACACTGAAAGCCCGATTAAATGCCGGCTTCGGGGGTTGCCTCAATGGCCTTGGCACTAAAGCGAGTGACTCTAAACGTAAACAAGTCAGGGTCGTATTAACTATTTATGTTTGATTTTTGTCACGAGTGAAAAATATTTTTTATATATAAGTTTAATTTAACGTCTACTTTACTGTTAAGTTTGATTTAGTTATTATTTACGAATTATTACACATAACGCATAACCAGAACACTCAAAGCGAACTGATACAAACTGACGCTGACCGACGAGTAGACTACTGCGTCACTATTGTGTACTTTGTTGCTACGCTACCGCTGAGCTTCGAGTTCAGCTTTCCTTGTCCCCTCGGACCCCTTGCCCAAATTTGAATGTGTTAGTATGTATAAACTACTTCCTGGAAGCAGTATTTCGCTTGGCAAAGAACCGCGCGTTCAGTGTATATAGTCTACATACCATTAATTTTAAAACTGGATTGTACTCATATTTCAAGAAACAAAAAATTCTATGTTTCTTATTCTTCTCGCATTTATTGTATTTTAAAAAATTAGATATTTTTTCGCTTGAAATACAAATACAATCCAGTTTTAAAATTTATAGTAAGTAGACTATATTACCACCCAACACACGTGAAAATTCCAGCACGAAAAAAGTTAGCTGTTTGAAGATAATCTCGTGTTTTATTTTTTCAAACAATCGAAATAGCTTTCCCAGTTTTTATTATTTTTTTGTTTCTCTCATCGGTTTCTAAGGAGTGTAAAAAACTTGATAAATTGAAACAAGAAAAACATTGAAATCTCAAAAATTTTTAAAATGGCAAAGTTTTGAAGTAAAAATAAAAAATAATTATTTTTTTTCGAAAAGCAAAAAAAGTACCAAATAGAAAATTTATGGCAAAATAGACTATATTGGTAACTATTATTCCTAAAAATTACAGCAAAAAAAACGGTGTTTGAGAAAAATTTCTCTTTCGTTTTTTACCAAAATCGAAATAACTTTACCAGTTCTTATTATTTTTTAATTTTCTTCATGGATTTGGAATAAGTGAGAAAAATTTAAAAAACTGCAGCAGGAAAATCTTTAATATTTCAAAAACTTCAAAAATGGTCAGGTTTTGAAAGTAAAATTTGCAAAAAATTAATTTTTCCCTTCAAATTTAAAAATATTCGTAAAAAATGTAAATATGCCGCTATGTTAATTTAAAAAAGATGTGTCCCCTATTTTTCCCATACAAAACATATTTCATTGTCAAGCCAATTTTAAACCAAATGCAACGTTGTGGAAGACTCAAAATAATTAACTTCAAAAATAATTATTTTTTTAAAATTATGTTTTGCGTGACAAAACAAGCGATTACTTAACATGGTATGTAAATTATTCGATTTCATCTTGAAAACCTTCTTACAAGTCTAGAATATTGTTTTGTATAAGATCAAAGTCTCATAATTATTTTAAGATATGTACATATCTCATGTTCATCTTATATACGCGTCGCAGAATGCTTAATCTGCACCTTCTGTACCTTAAATATGGTAAAAACGCATCACATATATATAATGGGTTTTTACCATACTTAAGGTACAGAAGGTACAGAATATGTATTATAGAAGTATAGCACACATGCCCATAAGAATAGCATTGACGTGTAAGACGGCTTGCATAATTTTCGGTAAGGCCCAGCGTGGACACCCTGTATTTGGGAGATTCTCAAATAGATTTAACTTTTGGTTTCTGAAACTCGAACGAATTGAAGTTCTAAATAATGTTATAATTGTTATCGGTTTCTATAAGTATATGTATTAGGATGTACTTTATGAAGAGGGAAGGCTGTTCGACTTAAACTATTGTTTTTTTTACTAATTTGTGTATAAATTATTATTTTACTTAAAACACATTATTATGAAAGTTTGAGACTCATTTCGTCTGCATATTCTAAAAAAATGTCAAAATTTTTTTTTCTAATTTTTTGATTTATCAAAAAATTTGAAAAATTTCGAATTTTTGAATTCAAAGAAGGCATTTTTTATCTCTTTAATGTGGTGTCGAACCTATTACCAGTGCACACAATAAGATGCTTCGGAGTTGATATTTTTATATCAAAATCGTGCTGTAATTGGAAGAAAAATTTTTTTTAAATCAAGTAAACTTCGGGAGGTGTTTGTGTTCTATCATCCCTAAAAATTTTACAAGGAAATTTTTTTCAAGAGAAATTATTCCCCCTTTGAACCTCCTTTTTTTGGAAGGCTTCGGAGTTGACGTTCAGGTTCCACGCATACGTTTTTACATGTTCTTAGAGGACTTATGAAGAGTTGATACATTTTAGAAATCTGGAAACGTCATGTTCTTTAAAAGTTTGATAGACACTATGTATTTTTTATGGGTATAATCGATTATGATAACACCTGGTACATAGAAATCGCATTAATTATAGAGGCTTCGGAGTTGCCACCTAAACGAGGGACAGAGATATGTATAAGCATGGTTCTTTTAATCAGTATCTATAATTTATAATATGCTAATATTGCAATTCAAACTGCATCATGTACTTCAAAAAGGGGCCGAAGTTCAAAAATGGCAAAACATTTTTTACCAGTCCTATCACATTTCAAACACATGAAACTATAAGGAGGAAGACGTGAAAAAGCTAAAAATTGACTACTTTATTATAAAAATGGTTTGCTAAATTATTATTCTTTAAAACTTTATCTGCATAGACTCAGAAAGTAGACCATCATAAGCTCTTTAACAGTTAAAAAGGGTCTACGAACATCGAATAAACTTCCTAAAACATGAAAGTTAAATCTATTTAAAAATTGTAACAGAACTCAACTTTCGGCCAGCCCCTGTCCCAGTGTGCCATAGATTAGAAAATCCGCGCATTTCAACAAAAAATGCATACGTTCCGCCTTTGATGCCTAATATTATATTCTACACAAGCTCAACCCACCACCACAGTTGACGAGCACTGTGCAAAAGCGATTCTTAATGCACTAATAATAAGTGCTTAAATAACTCCATAATATAGTCGAATTTTTAACAGGAAGTAATACAGAAAACAGAATGTATGTCACGTGCGCATATTTGAACTCGTTGACGAGTGTGAAGTTTGCCGCACGAGCAAAATGAGTGCACTTGCAATATAAATAATTATTTCTTTCAATTACAGCACGATAAACACGAAAAATCTAAACTCTGAAGCCTTTTATTGTGTGCGCTGGTAAAAGGTTCGAAATCGTATTAAAGAGACAGAAAACGCCTTCTTTTGTTTGTGGAGACAACAAAATATTTTTTTAAAGGTGACTTTTCTCGAAAAAATTTTCTCATACTTTTTACACTATCATCACATGACAGTGTGTAATGCTTTTTTTAGAAAGCATTCATCATAGATATTTTGATTCTGGAACTCTTTTTATATAAATTCACGTCTTGCATTTAAGTTTAAATTATGAAAATCTCACGTCTTAAGAATTTTTAAAAAATCCCACAAAATAATGATTTTTTAGAACCAAGACTGTTCATGACAATAAATGTTGGATAGGATTGAACTTAATTTGATAATTCGAACAATTCTTTATGTTGAAATATATAGATGTGGCGTGGTATATTATTAGCCGAATACTTTGTACGTTAACCCCGAATTATTTTAAGAAGCACGTTATTTTAGTGAACGGATGAAGATATAGAAGGGGAAGACGGTTTTTAAAGATAATAAAGTTGGATACCTGAATCATTTTATAAAATATTTTATGACTATCTGTTAATCATTTATGAAAAATTTTCTTTATAAAATTAAAGTTATTAATGATCTCTTTTAATCTAAAAAACACTGTTACTGTCAATCAGAAATGTATGATATCATTCTTACTAAAAGAAAAATAAATAATTATCAATTTCATGTGTACATGAGAATTTTATTAGAATTATTTTTATTCAAATTTAAGTTTTGGTTTCCTTGCAAGCAAGACATTTTCGACAAAATTACGGTACATTATTACACCTTGCACCTTAACTAACGTTTCTATCCTAAAATAATTTCGGAAAAGAATGTTCACTGATGTAAAGTGAAAGATGAAAAATCCACACTTGGATATAAAATGTTTATTTCTGAAGATTATTATTTGTAGCCTAATTTTAAATTCGAGTGCTTCACCTGTAATAGTAGTTTTTGCCATTAGTGGCTCCGAGCGACCTTATTGCGGTTGTGTCGCGGCGTTAACTGAGTCGACCTACAGAGAGCGCCGCCTTTTTTAAAGGTATGACACAAAACAGGATCCGCAAAGAATATTAAACCATCACGAGTTTTCGAAAACAAGAGTTTTCTCAGTAAAGTTAATACACATGAAACAATTGAAGTGATTAATTAAATGGATTGATTTTTAAAATTGATATTTTTTTTAGTATAAGAGGTTTTTGAATTTTTTAGACATTTTTGTTTTAATTTTAAAGGGCACTAAGTAATTTCAGGAGGGTTTTTGGCCGGTGGCCCATAGCATTCCCAATATCATAAAATTATAGGAAAGAATGGGCACTATGGTGGGACGAAAATTTTTTTCTTTCCTTTTTTTGGAAGGCCTCAGGTCCAAAAAAGTTCCAAGTGGATGCAAATTACTCACAGAACAAACAAAAAATTTTTTAAGAAATATTTATCAGTATCTCATAGCCTATAAATCTTAAGAAATGAAAAAACGTGATTTTCTACGCTTTCGTGAAAACACTTGATCTATTTAACAACTTTAAGCTTCCGAATAGGTAAAATGCTCTACATAGAATGTATTTTGTGTAAATAATAAACGAAATTCAAAAGAAAAATGAAATGTTTATCTAAAAAATGAAAGCAGTAAGTAGTAGAAAGTGCATTTTGTTACTTTGAGTTCATGTTACGCTTGAAAAGTCGTAATAATAAACTTGTTCCTTCAAATTGTTAGGTTAACATATTATTTTTATTCACTAAAAACCTGTATTGGTCAGCAATTGCATATCATGCATAAATATTTCAGAAAATTAATCATTGGAGTCAAATTTTCACACAAAAATGGTGAAATTTACCAAATAAAATAAAACATTCTTATCGCAAATAAAAGAAATGAAATCACTGAAAGCCGAAGAAAATGAAATGGTGCAAGGTAGTACAAATCAAAACATCTAAAAAAATTCATTAAAAAAATTGTGGCGGGTCCATGTCCTCTTTACATTAAATAGTAATTGCAGCAAAACAACAGATGTCACTTCATGAAGAACATAGGCCGCCAAAATTTTCTTTATGAATTTTTTCAGATGTTTGGATTTGTACCATCTTACACCATTTTATTTTAATTGGCAAATTTCATTAATTTCATTTGCGATATTATACTGTATTTGGCGAAACTTAATGATCTCACACCATTCTTATGTCAAAATTTTACTAAAATATGTAAACAATTCCAGATGAAGCAGATCCAAAATTGCTATTACTTTCTTCGACCGTTTTGTCAAAATTTTACTCCAATAATTAATTTTTTGAAATACTTATGCATGGTATGCAATTACTAAGCACAATTTGGCGGCGTTTTTGTAATCCTCATTTTTTTCAAGGGTCTTTTTTGAGACTGATTTCACATATTTTTTTATTATTAATTTCATGTCCAAAAATATAATCAATAATGAAAATTATGAAATTTATTTCAATTCAATACTAATTTATTATTATTCATTATAATTAAATTCAATTATTATGAAAAAATAAAACAAATTTAAGTAGGGGAGTGAAACAGATCCTCCTATTTTACAAGAACTTATCTTGTATGCTTAGGGTCTAGTCTTATGCTATAGGACGCGAGGGTTGAAGAAGTAGACGCCAATTAAGAAATAAATTCGTTTATTTTCCGTAGCCTATAATAAATTCTCCACTATCACAGGGAGTCTGACGCCTGAGATAATAAATCACAACTCAATGGTAAAGAACAGGTACACTTTGGTTATGGAGAGTTTCACTAGTTCCTCCTGGGATGAATTCTTACGAACATATGACGCGTGGTGATAACCCACGGACGTGATAACACAGTATGTTTCTCTTAAACTCTAATTTCACTCTACAAGTATTAATTAGATTAACGATTTAGAAATAATGATTTCGCTTAACGTAATCAGTCGAAGGAGAATTGATGAATTCTCGCGGGCTCATCAGTCGAAGGCTAACTTAGTTTTAGCGACTTGCTCGGTCGGTAACAATTAGTAAATTCTCGCGCCCCTATCATACGAAGGTAAACGAAGTTTAAAGCGACTTTTACAGTCGGAAACAAAATGATACTTCTCGCTTCTCTATCACTCGAAGACGAATCCGATTTCTAGCAACTTATATGGTTAGAAACAACTAATAATTTCTCGCGCCCCTATCACTTGAAGGCTAACGAAGTTCAAAGCGACTTTCCAGTCGAACAAAATAATATTTTTTCTTCTCTATTATTCGAAGGCGAATACGGTTTCTGGAAACCTATACGGTTAGAAATAACTGATAATTTCCCGCGCCCATATGACTCGAAGGCAAACGAAGTTTAAAGCGACTCTACAGTCGAATAAAATAATATTTCCCGATTCTCTATCATTCGAAGGCGGATATGAACAATCTATACTTTCGCGGCTTAATACTTTATCGGTAACACGGGAGGTACATAAATTAATTGTGCAAAAAGTTTCAAAAAAGCTAAAATCTAAAATGATTATCAGTCTAACGAGCCTGAGCAATACCAACCCACTACACCGCGAGTGATCATAGGATCGGTAGCCTTAGCAGTATACACCGTGGAAGGGAAGAAGGATATGATGGGCAGAACTACGCCTTATCAGCGGACTAGTTCTATCCGAAAGGTGTAAGGATCCCTTCCCCAAGATTCCCGACTTTGGTAAAAACTCACGGTTCCGCTGCTTGAAGACTGCCGATGGCTGGTTGGAGATGATGGCTCTGCAGGACGGCTTCTGGTAACCCTTTATATCCCTGCACTAGTTGACTTGGTACTTCACCACTGAACACAGTGCACAAAACTACTCAGCATGAAGCTGAGGAAAACTGAGTACCGTCTATGGAATCCGTGCCTCTTATATCGCGTGGATCCGGCCGTTCACTTGTGGAACAGGTAGCCACCTACATGTCGCTTTGGTACTAGCCGGTCCCTGCGTGCTAATCACCAGTCACTTGCGTTGCGTGAGCGTAATCGGGTTGCCTACCACCAGGCGTTGGAAAATTGGTACTATTACAGGAGAGTGCCCCGATCTGAATAAGAAAAGTTTTAACTCTATAATACATAAACGTTTTACAGAAAAAGGAAAAGTATTACGCACCAAATTGAAAATTAAACATTTGTTTAAGCAATACCAATAACGAAACAAAGATTATATCAGATATTTCTACGTAATTAATCGTTTTCTAAATTAATTAGTCCTTTCCGTTCTCAAATTTCTTTTATTTGTACGTTCATGTCGGGCTTGAACTACAAATGACGATTTTACTTGGATAAAAAATTAAACAACATTGATGGAACATTAGGTTATTATTAATTGCAATATAGATTTAATTTATTCAGAATGTCTTTTTATAAAATAATTTTATTATTTATTAGAAATAATTATTTGTAACACCAATTTCATTATTAAAATAATATTCATAAATATTCTTTTTTAAGTTAATTATTAGAAATTTTGTAATTTAAAAAAATGAGATAAGAATGAACAATTAATCATTGCCATATAGATTTTTTTATTCAGAATGTCTTTTCATAAAATAATATTTTTATTCATTAGAAATAATTATTTTCCTAATAGCGCCGTCCGTTGCATCAATGTTGCAGATATATTTCCTGCAATCATGAAATATTTCCAAAAATGGTTCTGAAATTTTGAGAGATGATATAAAATGTCCGCCCTTTAAAATGGTAATTTCAATTTACAATAATTATTTAATAACAATTCCAATTAGTATCTATAATATTTGCGAAGTAGAACGATACTATTATATAATATCTATGAGAGCATAAAAAAACTATTGCGCATCTAGGTGTCATAAAAAAGTTCTGCGCAAGCTTTTAACAAAATTTGTTTAAATTTCAAATCAAATTTCATCGTCAACTTCATGCTAGTTACAAACTACCTGTTTCTTTTCATCCAAAACAAACATCCCTTACACAGGCTTTGATACCATTCACACCCATACATAGTCCTAATACTGCTTACATACACGTCTTTCAATGATACTCTAAACTCCCTTAACATAGCCTTCTAATTTACAACGGCTATATGAGATTTCTCTACCTTATCATCTATATCTTAGATTATTCGCAACTTTATTAACATTTTCCACTTAAAAGTCGCTACCGAAAACTCTTTCACCTATCCTCTTTCTTACATCCTCAATGCTCCTACATACACTTTTACCTCCCCTAGTCTTTTCCTAAATAACTTGTTCTTTTGCCTCCCCGTTAAATTCCCATTTATACCCATAACACTCTTCTATTTTCTACCGCATGAATTTCCTACTCTAATCACATTACTCCATAACACACCCTGCATTCTATTCCAACTCAAACAATTTACTTTGCACTGCTTTTTACATTTTTTTCTCTTCGCCACCTAATTACCTCTTCTCTTCTGTTTCCGTCTTCCGTCCTCCTTCTCATCAGCTCTTCGATCTTCTATCTTCCCGACCCTCCATGCCCTCTCTCATTTCAGTCTTCACTCCTTCTCCATTTTGCTTGCCCCTCTCACCATCCCACTCCTTTCTCTTCACACAAGATTCCATAAGCCTATGCTGTTTCTCATCTTCCTTCTGCGGACCCCCAGTGCGTACTTCTTAAGTATTTCCTCCAGTACTCTCTCTTTCTTTCATGGCTCGATCACTATTTCTTCGCATGTCTTGTGACACGCGGAACTGGGTATGAGGGCAAAACGTTCTAAAATTTGAATTTAAAAGTTTGATTTAAATTAACTTGAATTTAAATGATATCCTTGTACGTCTGCTGAGCTTGTTCCACAATAATGGGTTTGGAAACCCAACTCCTGCGATGTGATCTTCGCTGATTCCGGAATTTAAAGTTAATTTGGAAGAAAAGGGTAAAAGTCAATAAAAATGATTGGATTTTAGTATTAGAGATTAATAAAATATTTATTAAAAAATTTTCTATATTTTACTAGTTTCTTTAAGCAGAGAACTAGTCGCGGCCGCGTATAGAATCAGAGTGTCCTTTCGTCGCTCGAGATGATCGGCACCGTCGCAGTGGTATTCAGCATCCACCATCTTACATACATCCCCAACTGAGCCAATCACACTCTCCTAATTTCCCTACTCCTAATTCTGTTTCCCTCTCTAAGAAAAACCTAGATTTCCCACTCCAAGCTACAGATCTCCGGGGTCGGATTTCGTCAGATCTGGCCTCTCTAACGGGCCTCTCTAACTCTAAATCCACCCTCTAAATCTCCGCAACAAGAAAACATGACTTTACACAATGCACGTTTAGCCTTGGAGGTCCCTACAAATGTCCAGTCTTGGATTTAGGCAGTGGTTGAAACTAAACATGTGTACTAATTGCCTCGACTCTTGGTCGCCTGAAGTACTTAAAAATGCCAAGTCGGACCCTATTCTTTTTTCTTATTCCCAGAACTTATCTAAAAACTAGATTTTACGAGTCTTTTTGGACAGTTTTATTTACATTTTCCCATGCTCATAAAGTCTGGTATTTCCTGTTCTAGATATTCTAAAACCCTCGCCCTTAACAGTGAAAGCTAACTTTTCATTCTCACACTAATTCTAACTTAATATTCGTTCTGTAAAATAACCAACTAAAGCATAGCAGAAGCTAACCTTTTACTCGTTGATTTTTCCATTTTGTCGTTTGCCAATTTCTTTTTTATTTCTATCTGTTTTCCGACTAGAATTCAACGCTAATTTAAATTATTGAATTTGGATTAAACCGCGCATCTAAGGAAAGCAGTGGTGCTGTCTCTAACGGAAGGAATGCGAATTATGTGCACTCGTTACACTCCCCTTTTCAGAAAAAATTACTTCAATAAAGTGGCTTTTTCAAAATCCAGAAATGCCGTTTAGGCACATAAGACGCATTCGCGTATCAATGGAACTTCGCGTTGCATATCGAATCCGTGGATGACGGAAATTATCGGTCGCAAGGTACGTATTGCTTTGCAGGCAAGAAATGGAACCAATGCTTACGTCCCATATTGGATCGTCGGCCCCGGTGTATTCCTATGGTAGAAAAGTGAACATAGCGATATTTGCGTCTGCCAATCTATATCAATATTGAAACTTTGGTAAGCAAAATGTTTGTTAATTTATAGTTTTTTTTACAATTTACGACTACAATTTTCGTATCTCGATCTTGCTTTATCTACATCTATCCTTTTGATTAAATTGAGTTATTAAAGAAAGATTCTCGTATAATACTAAATTATTATTATGCCTTAGAAGCTTCTTGCAGAAGATTTTACTTTAATTATTCTAATGATTTATCGCGAAGTTAAATACTATTCTCAAAATTCATTCATTATAAGATAATGTCTTAATTTCTTTT